>JAAVUK010000658.1:0-29062 GCA_014899095.1 Fusarium buxicola
CCCAACCCCTGCCCATCAAGTTTCGTTCGGCAACGGCCGCCATTAATGGGATGAGTGGCTCCCCTCCCCTGACGAGCCGTGCATTCCGCGTCCAGCTTCTTCATGTCTTTGTTTGGAGTTGCGCCTTTTCCGACCTGTTCCCTGCCTTGACTTGATGCACGACTGGTCCGTCAACTCGGCAGATGCTCCCGGGTAGCGTCAAATAGCAGCGAGCAGTACCTACCTGTATCCGCGTGCTTGGCCCGGCTACAGTCGCATAAGCTCGCATTTATTTTCGTATCTGTATGCGTGTACGATATATCCAGTCAGGTTTTGGTCTTTACTCTACAGTGAGCTTAGACTGACCTCGGCTGATATCATCGTCTTACAATGTGTTCGTGTCTGTCTACGTGTCTGTCGTGGTCCCGCACCTATACTCCAGTGTGCTGGTTGATTGAGGCTTCCTTGCATCGGTTCTCCCATTCTTGACCAGCACGAGAGAAAATTTCTTACTCTGCCCTTATCTTCCAGATGCAGGAATGAATGTATGTAATCGTTACGTGCGCTAGCTCCCTCCACTGCTATCTCGAGAAAGATTCAGGGTCCTGTAGATGCGGTGGATCACAGCACGGTAGCTTTTCGCTCACCGAAGAGCCTCCGCTCCCATGTGGGCTCGACCGAGGCCGCTGATTGATAGGACCGAATCACTCTTCGTTGAGCGATCGAAACTGTTTTCTCCCAACAGCTAGACTATATGACTCTTTGTATCCCAGCCCCGAGCTAATTTAGCTGCCTAAAGAAACCTGATATCTCGAGCTAAGCTTGCAGGAGACAAGGTGGGTTCCGTTTCCCTCCACTATCTATCACACATCGAACTCAAGCGAGGGACCGTTATCCCTAAAGAAACCAATGATTAGAACGACAACTGCCACTCCTCAAATAATTTACCGACTACGTAGTATTTACGGACGGTCTCTTTGGTCAACAAAGATTATTAAAAATAAACAAGCTCGTCATCAACTGCCATTCGCCATCGCCGTCGTTTCGAAGCTCATGAAAGCTTTTTCCTCATCATCAATCGACCTGTCATGACACCGCTGCCGGGGCTTCTGCTCCATCGGTCTGAGCCGCCAGTTCCGATCCAGGTCGTAGCCACGTTCTGATGTGTCCTATCATCCGCGATTCAACGTGTCAGCGCAATGCCAGAGGAGTAGTGTTGTGATTCTTCTCGATCCAGTCTGACCACATGTTCGATTCACTGGATATTTGGGTGTTTCTTACCTGACTTGCAACTCGTTATGATAGCATCTTCTGTAAAGTCCAACCAACACACCGGGTGCGTATCAATCGACTTATTCTATCAATCCCCGTGTTAGTGCTCGAGTTCCCCCCACGCAGGCTTTCGTCACAGTCTCCGGGTCGGCACTTACAAGCACAGGAGGAAGCATTGGAATCCTAGCTCGCGGCTCAACGGGGTGTGAGATGGCCACCTCTTCGTCCTCCGTATCCAGGTTCGAGTTGGTTCGCAGACGTGAGTTGGATGTGGTAGCTGTCTCTGCCCGCTGCAGGGTCGTGTATCGTGATGAGATAGATCCGCGGTGTCGCATCGATTGCTACAATTGGCCGCGTCGTCAGCTTCTGTTCGTCTGTGGGTGGTGCGGCTGCTGCAGCAGTCAAGCGTATTGCCATGCAATGGCCATATCACCATCGTGAGGTTGTGGTTACATACCGCCTTGGGTCGGTGAAGCATGCCGACACTGAAATCCCAGAGACACAGACGTCCGTCCTCTCCAACGCTACCGAACCGGTAGTTGCGGTCGTCGCATCGCCAAGGGTCAAAGACAACGGCAGATACCCAAGATTGGTGTCCCTGGCATCTTGCTACCAACGCCGACTCTGTCACTGACCAGATCGATATCAAGTCATCTTGTCCACCCGTCAACACATATTTGCCGTCCGGCGACCAGCCTGCGCAGGTCAGGCCGCCATAGTACGAGTAAAACACGTCGAGAAGCCTAGTAAGTTAGTCGGATGAGTGAAACTAAACGGAACGGGGGTAGAGATTAGAATATCGTACTCTTCCTTCAAATAGTCGATGGTCCTCAGTGTTCCATCCTCAGAGACCACAGCCAGATGTCGGTTATCGGGCGAGAAGGAAAAGGCGTTAATACGGTGGTTTGACAACGTCCAGGCAGCAACCGGGTTGGCCTTTTGGTTCTTAGAGTGAACCGACTTGTTGATGCGAATACCATTGGGGTTAGTACCGCCGTTAGCAGTATCGATCGCTTCGCCACTGTTCCCATTCGTGTTCCCGTTGACTGCCTCCTCTTCCGGGTTAAACTGGGCGTCCTCTTTTTCTTTATCGTATACAACAAGCGACCCGTCCATGTGGGCAGCAAGAAATAAATTCTCTGATCCAGGTATCCATCGGATCGTTGATACTGGTGTTCCGTTGATGACTCCCTGGATACTTTGTCAGGAATTTTTATACGGCGAGTCTCCCAGCAAAAAAAGCGGTCTCACATTCTTATTCAACCGAGTATAACGTTGTGAGATAGGCTCCCACCAGATTACCTCGCCAGTTGAGAAGCCCATTATGACGTCAAGGTGAGCGACGGTCTTTGTGTAAGTATTTACATCGTGGCATAGGCAATGAGCCTTGGTAAACAGGATCTTGGTCAAGTAGTCTTGCTGCTCATGGGTTAGTCGAGCCATCCAAGGCCAAAGTTGATCATCGCAAGAGAGCGCACCTTGGAAGACGAGGACATGTCAAGCCACTGAAAGGCACGGTTAATGTTGGCAAAGGCGAAAATGCCATCGCTCGGTCGCTCGGTAAGCTTCCTCGATAGGCCTTCATTGACAATGACACGAGAGATGAAGGAGGAGTTACTCTTGGTCATGTTGTTCTTGGGTTTCCTCTTCTTGTTCACGTCCTTGGTCTGTACCTGTGCAAGCAAGGCGTTACCCTCACCAAAGGCCGGCGCAGAGCCCAGGGTGATAGAAGTGGCTGGAGCATCGCTCGTCGAACCCGCCTTACCGTCCTCACTGCTGATGCCTCCCTCGGTCGAATAACGGCCTTCGTTCGGATGTTCTTGAATGCTTGAAGGGGCACCACTCAAGGCAAGAGTGGTAGAAGAAAGACCTTTATAGAACAACGGTGGAGCCGCGCGACCGTCAAGGGCGATGATAGAGACGGTCGTGCCGGCGCTAGCAGGTTGCGGGTGAGTCGAGAGCGGATTTGGATTTGGAACAGTAGATTCGGAGGGATGAGGTGGAGGGGTCGCAAGATGTAGATCTTCTTTAAGCGTATACGTTCCTGCAGGTTGCAACCAGAGTTAGTTGACAATTGCGCCAATAGAAGCCAAATCCTGTTCGCCGCATTGATGCAGACGGTGATGTAGAACCGCGCAGAAGACGTTCTTACCCTCGCCGACCAGAAACTGCCATTCAGGACCAGTCGGATTGGACAATGTATTGTTGGTCTCAATCATAGGCACAGGATGCATCGAGCCGGTGCCATACGGCCCCATGGTGGGATACCGTGGCGGGGGAGGTAGGACACTGGAATCTCATGGCGTCAGTCGGCGCTGGGCGCAAGAAGCCGCAGCCGCAGCCGCAACCGCAGCCACAGCAGCAGAAACATAGGAGGGGAGCTTGTACGCACAACATGTTGTCGGCCTAGTATCGTCTCGTATGTTCCTAGCAAAGTCCAAAATCGAGAGGCTTGAGTGAAGGTATCGCAATATCGGTCGTCGCTCGGCGGGGAGATCGGTCGCCAGAGGTGGAGGTGGAGGTGGAGGAGGCTGACCGAGGCACAATCGATCTGCGGCAGGTTCGAAAGTACGTCAGATGTAAAAGCGAGTAGAAGTGGAAGAGTCTGCGGGAGCAATAGAATCAAGCAAGTTCAGCTAATCGTAGCTAGGTAATCTACATCTGGGGTGATTCCTGAGACTTGAGGTTGGGGAAAAGTTGCTGAGAAAGAGGGTTAAGCCGGTTAGTGGTATGGAGTACGTCAGGTAGGTTTGCTTCATCGGACCCGACGCGAACAAGCAGGCCATTGTGTGGGGTAAGAACTGGGGAAGGCGCCTTTGAAGCTCTAACGTTAGACGGAAGGAGCCTGCGGTGTCAGGCCAGGGGCTCAACGGTTCATTCAAGCGCACCAGCGACACTAGACACAAACGATGGTACGCTACGGGTGCGATCTGCCTCATAAACTGCACACTTATTTTTCAATGCCCTTGTGCCAGGTTTCGGGCATTCGGACAAAGAATCCGCGAACCATGACAGGCCAGGCGCGACGGCCCGGGGAGAAGGGCGGCACGTGATGGGGTTGCATCCAGCACGCTCAGGCGGCAATGCTAGCAAGCCATTCAAAGTCCACATGAGATGAACCCCGGAATGTATTCTTTTCCTCAAACCTCCTCAATCGTTAGCGCATGGGACGAGCTGGACTTCATATGCGTCCTTCTCCTTTGACGTGCAGTCCACTTGCATTCAATCTGCATCCGTAGCTCCGGGGACTCTCGATCAAATCGCATGACCACCACCGATCGCACCACTCATTCCAACAGGCGGGCCCACGGGCGGGCGCCAGGAAATCGACGGGACTAAAGCGCTCCGAGCTTAGCGGCTGTCCACTGAAATGACTGCTGGGACACACGCTGGACAACCACTGCGATGGAGGTCCTCTGAACCTGACCTAAGCTGTTCAGTGGAGCCATGATCCCCTGGAAGCTCCCCTCAGGGCTCGGGCAGGCATGCCCCCTCGTACGGTCGATGACGGCGGGTACGTCTCTTTAATTGATTGTCCCCAGTCCCGCCCAATCCTTGCTCGTCCCGTCACTTCTTTCAACCATCGCCATCCCAGCTTTGGCTGCATCCTTTGCATCTTGCGTCCGTCCTACCAACGGACCCTCTGCTTCAGATGAGTTGAGCTGAACTGAGCTGAACCGACAACTCCATCCTATCATCTCCCGGCGCTCCGATTCTTCCCTTGGGCCAGGGACCTTATGTATCATTGCTATCTTCGCCCATCGATTAGCTACCCTCAACTCTCCTCAGCTTTCTTCACGCCTCCACCATTGTCATAGACCTTTCAAGCGATCGACGATCGAGCCGACGACGACATCTGCAGGCGACTATCTCCTTCGAGTCATGGAACGCTAATGACGACATAATTCCATCAAAGACTTCAGCAATATCTCCGTCATGGCTGCTGGTACGACTCCCTGTCATGACCTTCATCATACCCTGCCGCCACCGTCCTATCCTCCATTGCCGATTGATTTGACAGTCAACTATTAGCGGCGTTCATTGCAATCTTTCAATACAGATGACTAACTTGCCGTATTCAGTACGCATCTGCGTCTGCGGTGACGAGAGCACCGGTAAATCCAGTCTCATCGCCTCGCTCGTCAAGGACCAGTTTGTCAACAACAAGATCCAACCTGTCCTCCCCCAAATCACCATCCCCCCCAGCATCGGAACACCCGAGAACGTCTCAACCACAATCGTCGATACTTCAGCTCGTCCACAAGACCGTACGACTCTTCGTAAAGAGATTAGAAAATGCAATGTCATCCTGCTCGTCTATGCCGACCACTACAGCTACGAGAGAGTTGCCCTCTTCTGGATGCCATATTTCCGATCACTTGGAGTCAATGTTCCTGTGGTTCTCTGTGCCAACAAGTCTGATCTCGCCGGGCAGGGAACCACGTCCCAAGTTGTGGAAGAGGAAATGCTTCCTGTCATGGCCGAATTCCGCGAGATCGACTCTTGCATCCGTACCAGCGCTCGAGACCATCGCAACGTGAACGAGGTATTCTTCCTTTGTCAAAAGGCCGTAACCCATCCCATTGCACCACTCTTCGACTATAAGGAGGGTCATCTCAAACCCGCTTGCGTCAGCGCCTTGAAGCGTATATTTTATCTTTGTGACAAAGACCAGGATGGATATCTCAACGAACAGGAAATGCGCGACTTCCAGGCCCGCTGCTTCGAGAAGCCATTAACGACAGACGACCTAAACAACATCAAAATCAGCATCTCCAAGTCTTTACCGGGTTCTGATACGGAGAGGGGTATCGACCAACAAGGATTTTTGCAGCTCAACAAGCTCTATGCCGAGAAAGGACGCCACGAAACGATCTGGATCATCCTTCGAAAGTACCACTATACCGACAGCCTAAGCCTCGAAGACAAATTCATTCGGCCAAAGTTCGATGTCCCAGAGTACTCGTCAGCCGAGTTAAGTCCTGCCGGATACCGATTCTTTGTCGACCTGTTCCTACTTTTCGACAAGGACAACGATGGAGGCCTCAACGACCAAGAGCTTGAGGCCTTGTTCGCCCCAACGCCAGGACTTCCCAGCTCATGGACCGATTCGTCTTTCCCATCTTCGACTGTCAGGAATGAGGCTGGTCACATTACCCTCCAGGGCTGGCTGGCTCAATGGAGTATGACGACCTTTATTGAGCCCAAGACTACCATTGAGTACTTGGCCTATCTTGGCTTTGAGCCCCTGAACCCCAAGGAATCCATCACAGCTGCGCTCAAGATCACCAAGCCCCGCAAGAGGAGAAGACGGCCTGGCCGAGTGGAGCGTAACGTCGTGCTCTGTTACGTCCTTGGTGCTTCAGGGGCCGGCAAGTCTGCTCTGCTCGATTCTTTCCTTAACCGCCCCTTCGACGGTCTCTATCATCCGACCATTAAGCCGCGCCGAGCAGTCAACAGTGTCGAGCTTCCCGGTGGCAAACAGGTCTACCTCATTCTCGAGGAGCTCGGAGAGTTGGAGCCTGCAATTCTAGAGAATCAGGCCAAGCTGGACGCCTGTGATCTCATATGCTACGCCTACGACTCGTCCGACCCCGACTCCTTCTCTCACATCGTCGACTTGCGAACCAAGTATCCGCACCTCGATGACCTTCCCTCCATCTACACGGCCCTCAAAGCCGACAAGGACAAGACCAACCAACGCAGCGAACTCCAGCCAGACCAGTACGCCTCTTCGCTCAGCATGAGTCTACCGCTACACGTCAGTGTAACCTGGGGCAGCATCAGCGAGCTCTTTGTTGCCTTTGCCGACGCCGCCACAACCCCCAGCACGGCCTTTCCCAAGAGCAACGAGGAAGGACCTGACCGCACGAGTCTCTATATCGCTCTTGGGGCTACAGCTTGCGCCGGTGTCGCCGCGCTAATGATTTGGCGGCGCGCAACTAACGCTGCTTGATCTACTTCACATTTTATGGAAGAACACACGTGCGGAAACAGAAACGCAAACGCGCACGCAACTCCATCTAGCCTATATTTCCCCATAGATACACCATCACGGAGAATCTTGGATTTAGGGGTTAATGACTCGGAAGGAGAGGTGCTTATCGCATGGGGGGAAGCTGAAATTCGCCATTCAGAAGAGAGACTATGATACCCAGCTCCGTCGCAAACTTTTTAGCATAGTAGAAATGTAATGAATAAACGTCATATTTTCTTCTTATCATCGACTTGTTCTCAAGTTAGTTGTGATCTCCAAATCAAACCCCAGACGCCTGTCATCCCAGTGCAGTGAACGGTTCAAACCTTGTAGAAACAGAAGCCGATGTAAAAGCTGGCAGCCTCCATCTCCTCATCCGAAACGAGAAGAGGGCCACCACCGCGCTCACGCACTCCCATTCGCTCGCTCAAAGGTCCTAGCTCCTGGTCGTCCTTCTCGGCCTCCCAGATCTCAGGGAAGGTGCGGTGAAACTGCAGCTCGAGGTTGTAGTCATCGGCGAGGGCACGGAAAGCCTCCCACGGAACGACATACTCGGGCACCTCCTCCACCGCCTCGTCTAGAAAGAAGTTATATTTCCAGCCAAAGGCGGGACGGAAAATACCGTCCTCGGGTGTTTTTCCAGGGAAGCGCACACGGTAGATGCTGTTGCCCCATTCTGCGGTGGGCTCGGCCTCGCCCTCCTCAAGTTCGCCGTCTTCGGGTTCTGCGGCTGGAGGTGTTGTTGAGCCGTCGGCATCCTTTTCTGCGTCTTCCTTTGCCGCACGCTTAGCTGCGGCCTTTTCGTTGAATATACGGACTCGCTCGCCAAGGACGTCAGAGTTGGGGATACAGCCGATGAATCGACCTCCCTTCTTGAGAGCACCGGCGACGTTACGCAGCATAGTGCGCGCATTCTTCTCGGACTCGAAAGCATAGTGCATGGAGAACATCATACTGACGACGTCAAAGCCTCGGTGGTTCATAGGGGATGGGTCGAAGCCAACCTGTTGGATGATTTCGACATCCTCGATAGTTTCACCGAAACAGTCTTTGGCTTGGAACCGAGCATCGAACAAGCGAGGCGGCGGTCTTCGATGTCCCCCTCGTCCTCCTCGCCCGCCACGGGTGCTCAGGGCCCTATACCGATCGCGAGCTTGGTCAATACTCACATCGGCAGGGTCTAGGCCAACATATAGTTGAATGGGCTGGGGAGCCTGCTGCCATTTGTTCAGATCACCGCCCTTGCCACATCCCATATCGAGCACGAGCAAGTCCTTGCCGCTGGAACGGCCTGCCTCACGCGAACCAGGAGTATGGTCCTCGTCGGGAGAGTAGCGCTGGATGATACAACTCTTGATCCAGTTGTTGAACACGCGCAGGCCCTTGATCTTGCTATCCCTCGTCCGCCAGTCGCGTCCTCGCTCTGGCACATTGTTGTAGTGCTGTCTCACGACGTCGTTGATGCCTCGAATTCTCTCCTGCTCGGCTTCGGCGGCCTCCAGGGCAGCAGCCTCACGTTCTCGGTCGATCTGGCGCTGTCGGATGGCGTCTCGCTCGGCCTCGGAGATTCGCGCACGCGCACCGGGGCGCTTCTGCTTTCGGGGTTGGTCGGATGGCGAGAGGGCGCGTCGCTTGGCTGGCTGGAGCGATTTCGCGTTGTAGGGCTGGGGAAGATCGTCCTGGGGCTCCTCGTTGGCAGGGCGTTTGCGGTGGTTCCGCTCATCACCAGCCCTCGAGCCAGAGTTTCCAGCCATTGTGGGGGGTAGATTCGAAAATGGATTCAGTGGATGTAAAAGGAAGAATTCTGTAGTGTTGAAGAGGAAAGTGAAGGTTATGAATGGAGAGGGAGAGAAGTGATGAAGTTGAACAAAGGCGCAGCCGGCCTCGAAGTATGCAGGCGCTTGGACCATCCGTGCTTGGTTCTCTCGCCTAGTTAGCTACCCTGTATCTAGAGCTTGACTTTCATGGAAATGTCCACTTTTAGTTACTTTCTGTGGCAACAGGTTTGGCAAATTTGAGTGTGATCGGATATGGTTATTTGTTATTGTTCAGGTTAGATGTCTTATCTCGAGTTTATTATGGATTCAGGGTGCAAGTCAAATGTCAACATCTTCAGCAATCACCCTTTGATCGCCGATAAAGTAGAATGTGTGCTCCTTTAAGTAACTGTACTGTGGATGCTACTCCCACGCTGGTCCCGGCAAATGAGCAATCATACCATTAATGTTTATTCGATAGGTATGTCTTGCTAAACCGAGCCAACCCCCCCAGGTGTTCATCTTCACACGAGCTGGAACTGGCCTGACCCTACTCTGAAAAACCAGATCGTACCCATCTATCTGCAACAACGGAGTAAAGTATCTATGCGAAAACATCGAGCCTTTCGTCACGTTGAAACCATCACCCTGTTGTGAGCTTCTTTAAATACGTCCATAGTCTCTGTTGTGTATCGAGAGTCATGATGGTAGAAGTTGGTGTAAGTGGCTAGAATTCAAGTCGTTGTGAGTAATGATAGCATAGCAAAACCATCTGAAGCCACCAAACATGGAAATGTATTTCTGTTTGTCCCCAAGAAAACTTGCTCAAATGAAAGGGATTATTGTATATGTACCTTGTAAAAGATGGGCTGAGGCTCAAGTTTGGGCATGGTAGGTGTTGGTGTTGGAGAGAGTTAAGGAGCATCTGATTGGCTTGAGTGTCGGAGACTGAATTCAGGTTGTTGTCACCGGTGTCGCCGTGCACTCAGCCGGGCACGGGTCGGGGGACGGAGAAGGGAATTATTCGAAATAGAATACTCATATTTCTTTCTGAAGACTAGGTATATACTTTCATGGACATTGAACATTGAACATTGAAGCCCTGTCGTTTGAACAACAGCCTTTAATGTTTGGCGTTGCCGAACGAGAAGCATCCTACGTACTTAGAAGAGCACAGTTACGGTTCCGTATGATTGAGCAGAAGCAGAATTACAAATGTTTAGTATAACAGATCTCATGTGATACTTGTCGTATTTTATATAAATACGTGTAATGCATATCTACCTGACCTGAGACCTGATGTTGCTCCCACCTCAGCTCCCGTCGTGAACCTGAAGCTGCCCGGTGCCACAATCGGTACGTACCCCCCGGTTTATTTTCAGTGCGTGTCCCGCTGGAGCCTTGCAGCAAGTGCCCGCCCGGGCCACTCAGCTCCGACCTCTGTCGCCTTGCCATGGCCAACACAACACCAAGCTCAAGGTCTCCGAGCTTCTCTCGTCATCCATCTCTAAAATCTCAACAACAACGAACAACGTACCCACTCAGCCAATCCACCCCGATATCGCAATCTACACACACAATCGATCTCGAACTTGGCGACAGCGACCATCCTCGACAAACTCACCCGCCGCCATTATGGGTTCCGACCCCCAGTACGCGAAATGGCCCTTGCTGCCTCTCTCGCAGCACGTCTTCACCCTCACAAACGCCTATGCCACAAAGAACGCCCAACAAGCCGCCGTCAAGGCCCTCCAAGATGCCATCGCCAAGGACAAGATGGCGCCCTTCTACCGATATCTCGCCCACCCGCTCGACGGCGTTCTCAACACCATCGGCGAGGGTGGCTCTTCCGCCCCCGGCAGGCCCCTCAGCAGGAAGTCGAGCCTTGTCGGCATGGTCGCCACCAGGCCTGCCGCCGCCACCATCAGCCTTCCCTGGGACGAGGGACTGTACAACCAGCTGAAGGAGGACAACGATCGCGAGCTCCAAGAGTTTCAGAAGGAGGAGGATGACGCTGTTGAGCAAGCTGGCGACACTGAGATCATGGCCGCCAAGGGCAAGCGCGCAGAGTTCTGGGCCCGAGTGGGCGACAAGGCACGTCTCTCTCAAATCCGGGACTTGAGTCTTCAATGCGCTCTATGTTCGCTCTGCTAACACTCCCATAGGACAAAGCCATCGCTGCCTACGAGACCGTCTTCGAAAAGACGGGCATCCTCGGTACCAAGATCGACCTTGTCCTCGCTATAATACGTCTGGGTCTCTTCTACGGAGACAAGCCCCTCGTTAAGAAGCACGTCGAGCGCGCCAAGACCCTCGTCGATACGGGCGGTGACTGGGATCGCCGCAACCGCCTCAAGGCCTACGAGGGCCTGCACCTGCTCACCGTCCGCTCCTACAACCTCGCCGCCCCGTTGCTGCTCGACTCCCTCTCCACCTTTACCAGTTACGAGCTCTGCACCTACTCCAGCCTCGTCGTTTACTCCGTTCTCGCCGGCTCTGTCTCGCTCAAGCGCGTCGACTTCAAGTCCAAGGTCGTCGATGCCCCCGAGATCAAGGCCATCCTCGGCGACGGCGAGGACAAGCTGCTCGCCCTCAGCGGCGCTCTCAGCGCTGGTCCCGGCGCCGATGACACTACTGGCGCTAAGCCCCCCAAGACGGCCGTCACCACTGCCGTCAACTTGACAACCTTGGGCACCAGCACTGAGCAGCCCGAGGCTGAGATGGCCATCGATTTTAGCCCCCTAGCCCTGCTCGTCAGCAGCCTCTACAACGGCAACTACAAGACCTTCTTCCGCTCCCTCGCCGAGGTCGAGGAGGAGTTCCTCAACCAGGACCGCTACCTTCACGAGCACAAGAGTTGGTTCATCCGCGAGATGCGCCTCCGCGCCTATCAGCAGCTGCTGCAGAGCTACCGCGTAGTCGGCCTTGAGAGCATGGCTAATGACTTTGGCGTGACTGTCGACTTTCTCGACCGGTAAGCCTCCGGGTCTCCGCGTTGGAAATTCAAAAAGGGAAACGCTGACTTTGACCTTTTAGTGATCTCGCCCGCTTCATCGCCGGCGGCCGCATCCCCTGCACCATCGACCGCGTCTCAGGCAAGGGCGTCATTGAGACCAATCGCCCCGACGACAAGAACAAGCAGTACCAGGACGTCGTGCGCCAGGGCGATCAGCTTATTACCAAGCTGCAAAAGTACGGCCAGGCCGTGCGGTTGAGGGGCAGCGAGAGGGCATAGGCGGACTATGCAGGATGAGGAAGACCTTGCCGTATTTGGTAGCATCATGCCAAAATACGATGAGGCGGAGGAGATGAGGGAAGATATGCCCACGCTTTACCTATTTGTTTGACTGTATGATATGATATGGATTAGACAGGCCATTGCGGTAATAGATTGGCTGGGTCCCGGTGAGGAATAAACTGGGCTGATATCCACGTTAAGACCGAGGTGACGCTAGGACAACCCTTTGGTGTTAAGTTGACCAATGCGTAATACTTTACGTTACTCGGTTCAGTCCCTGCACGAACAAACAAAGGTGGTGTCGACAGGTAAGTAATTGAGGTATGAACACCTATTCCAACGGTATATCATGGTGGGCACTCTTTTCAACTTAAAATTGATGCTAGATTGAACCTCTATCTATCCAGTATCTAGTCCAACGCTAAATGATCCAATCCTTTCTTTTCCAAGATTCACTGGGTAATGCTCTTCTCATACGACAAGCCTCCACACAACATGGGTCTCATGCCACGGAACAGACCCGAAGCGTCGGCTCCGAACCGCCGAGACCCCTCCGGCACCCCGCCGTGGTTCGCACTGGCGGATTCTTGGTGGGGGCCGATTCGCGACGACAATCACTTCTAATTGCTGCGATCGCTTTATCGGTACTTGTCAAGGAATTCCTTGTGGAACTTGACGATGCTGCCAACCCACTCGGTGCCGGGGGCAAGGAAGGTGGTGCGGAAGTGGAGGGTGTTCTCCTTCTGGCCAAAGCCAGAACCGGGGACGACGCAGATACCAGTGGCCTCGAGGAGGCACATGCAGTAGAACTCGTCAGGAGATCGGTTCTCGGCGGCAGCGGCCTCAGCGGCCTTCTCGGGCAGCTTGATGGTGGGGAAGAGGTACATGGAACCCTGGGGTTCAGCGCACTCGACGCCCTCCATCTGGTCAAAGGCCTTGTGCAGAGCGGTGGCACGCTCACGGAGACCCTCGAAGATGCCGTTGTACTCCTTCTTATAGAGCTCGTACGAGGGCTCGCCTTCCTTGGGAGGGTTGACCATGAGCTCGACAATGCACTGGCCGATGACGGGGGCGCAGAGCATGATGGAGACGAACTTGTAGATGTTGGCCTCAACCTCAGCGTCGAAGTTGACGAGTTCAAAGTAACCACCTCGGTGGCCGCATTCACCAGCCATGCCCTTGGAGATGCTGTGGAGGGAGGCGAGCTCAAGCCCATCGAACTTGCCCGGGTTCTCCTTCTGGAGGTTGCACAGGACGGCCTTGAAGCTGTGGAACTTGCCAACAAAGACGTTGGTCTGGTACACCTCGTCGGCCATGACAACCAGGTTCTCCTGGTTGGCAAACTCGAGGACGGCGCGGATGTCCTCCTCGGGGAGAGAGGCACCAGTAGGGTTACCAGGGTTGATGATGACAATGCATCGAACGTCGACACCATCGGCCTTGGCCTTCTCGTAGGAAGAGCGGATGGTCTCGAGATCGGTGCCCCAGTTCTTGGACTCGTCAAGGTTGTAGGGAACAACTTTGGCGTTGAGGAGGGCGAGGGTAGCAGTGTAGAGAGGGTACTGGGGGATAGGAATGAGGATACCGGTGTTAGGGGCAGCGCATATGGTGTTGAGGAGTGTGTTCACACCGGAAGAGGCACCGGCAGAGAGGTAGATTTTGGAGGGGTCGGCAGGGAAGCCATCGCGGCCTGAGAAGTGTTGAGTACAAAAGACATGCAAGTAGGCGACGAGTCAACTCACGCTCAAGGAACTTGGCGATGCTCTCGCGAATAGCGGGAACACCAGTGCTTGCGCTGTAGGCACCGACGGAGCCGATCTTGCTCAGGAGGAACTTGGCGCGCTCAACGACATCAGTCTTGTAGCCGAGATGGTTGACGAGGGCGTCCTCGTTCTCGAGAAGCTGGGGGTTCTCGAGAATACTGGTGACCTGGCGGAAGAAGGTGATGGGCTTCTGGTCGAGCTGCTGAGGGTTGCCGATGTTGGCCGAGATGACCTGCGAGAAGGGAAGGTCGGCGGCGTCGCCCTTTGCGATCTTGGCTCGGTACTCCTCGGACTTGACGGCAAGCTCGCCACGGACGGCGTACTTGGCCGCAACAATGTGCGGGTTAATGTTGTCGACGGTCAATCTCATTTTGGCGGGTTGTGTAGAGAAGAATGAGGAGCGATGGCGGGGGACAAGAGCAAAAGTTTTTGGCGGGGTACAAGTCGACGCGAGTAATAAGGGTCGCGGGGTAGTCGTGGTAGTGATAGAAATACCACTAGGACGGGAGTCTACTTTATATCAGGTAAAAAAAGTCGAACGAGTTAGCAACAAAATCACCCAACATCCAACAAGAGGGAATTGTCAATGCTTGAGGCCCGAGTTTCAGGCCAAGGGAGATTACGCCAGACAAGGGTGAGAGAACCGGTGTGAGTAAGAGAGAGAGACAGAGAGGGAGCATACACAGAAGCACGGCGGAGAGAACGCTCAAAGTCGTGTAAGAGGACACGAGGGCCGGAGTAGAGGGATGAAGGAGAGAAGACGAGCAAGATTGAGGGCAGAGTGGGATATAAATGGAGCGGAATAAGAAGAAGCACCACAAGCCAGTGTCTGATAGAAATAAACACAAGCTTCCGGCGCAACGAGGCAGCAGCGCAAGCAGAGCGAAGCAAAGCGAAGCACAGCAAAGCACAGCAAAGCACAGCAAAGCACAGCAAAGCACAGCAAGCACAGCAAAGCACAGCAAAGCACAGCAAAGCAGAGCAAAGCAAAGCAAGCAGAGCAACGGCGAAGAGCCCACCACTATCCACTCACACAGCCAACTCGCGACCACATCCACATTCACATCCACGTCTGGGGATGGATGGGGACCCGGCTGGGTTGCGGTGGGTGGAAAGCAGCGCTCCAGTCAAGTCGGATGACGGAAATCAGCGCACTTTGGGGGTGACCGCCTGACATGAAGAAGGCATCCGTGACAGCCTCCGGGTTAAGGGGCGCATTGTCCATGACGAGAATACGTCCGTAGCGTTATTCCCTCCATTACCTCAGTCCGGGGCTCAGGTGGAATCAGGACACCCTCCACCTCGGGGAACGTGGAGCGCGTGGGTGAACAAGGATATATGGGGAAACAAGGGTAAAAGTGTGGGCTGAAGATGTGATGGGCATGGAACGGGGACACGGGGATTTGAGGACCGGACCCGGATCCCCCGGGGGCACAGATGGGTACATGGAGGGAAGACAGGGCGAGCCAAAAGGCATGATGGTGATGCTGATGATGACGACGTCAAAGGCCATTGAAACAGCCAATTCGCAGCATCCCGGTCGCCAGCCACTTTGTCCGAAGACGGCTCGGAGGGTTCCCGGATGGCCGACAGATGACTGAACAGGACGAAGCGCGAAAGTCGGCTTCTCCCGAGGCCATGCCGGGGTTTGCTCGGAGCTAGGCCACGGCTTGCGCAGCAGCCACCGGCTTGCGCATCAGATATTCGGCTCTCGACGGAATGCGAAACGCCTCTCTGACATGGACATAATAAATGTGACTGTAAGAGAAAAAAAGATGCTGAAGAGGGACTGGAGGGGAAGCAAATCAAGCTGGGGATGGGGCTTGTGCAGCGAGTGGTAGGGCGCGTGCAGCAGCGTAGAAAAGCATGCAGCATCGGGGCATCCAGAAGACTAATAAGAGATCCAATCGGACGCCTTTGTAAGATAGATTCGCGCGCAGCATGAGCCAGATCGCGCATGGACGGCGGTCTTCATTTGCTCTGCTCTCTGTCTCTCTCTGTCTCTCTCTGTCTCTCTCTGTCTCTCTCATTAGAGCATCTCGTTCCCGCATTGTCGGGACCGGCCCGGCCATACAGATGGAGGCGCAGATGCAGGAGCAGCTCCATATCTCAAGCGTTGCAGGTGGTTGGCTGAAGTGTGTAAGGGTAGCCGGTATTTCTTCTTCCATCACCCACACGTACAAGCTCTCTTGACAAACGTACCTGATGCAGCGGGGCTCCGCCAGTGACTTGTCCAACGCTGGCCGTTGCAGACAAACTTGTCGTTGTCGCTGCTTTTGCTGTAGCCCGCCAGGTTTGAGAACCTCAATGGCGGCTGACTTCGTACCGCCTGGCCGAGAGCGGCCGATGACGCGGAGGGGCGACGTGCTAACATGATGGACAAGTTAGGGTATCCGTCCGGAGATGTGATGGCCGAGGCGGAAGCGTGGAGCTGAGCAATGGACGGAAAGAGTTGCTGGAGATGGCGGTTGAACTAGTTGGCTGGATGACTGTGACTCAAAAGCTTTTTGAAGCTCCGCAGAAACAATCTTCGACAGCTCCCAGGGGCCAGAAGAAGCGAGAGCTACTTCGTTGCTTAGCCAGACTTCCCGCGGTAAATAAAGGGTCCAGCGAAGCAACGCCTCGTCTCGTCCCGTCTCGTCCCGTGGGACTAGCTGTATCTGTATGCGACAAGCTCAGTCACCGCAAGTTGTAGATCCGATACCGCGCGAGGGGAGCTTGATAAGAGATGGAAAACGACGGAGCTCGGCGCGGCGCGAATAGAATGGGTAAAAAAGAGGGGAAAAGGATGAGATTAGATGGAGATGGGGGGATCGAGAACGTGTTGCAGCGTTGCCGGCCAGTGGTAGGTCTTGCAAAGGAGCTACAAATAGTGTCACAGGGCGCAACCGCTCCAGGTGATCATACCTACGCAATAGACCAGCACTTGGAAGGCGCGTTGATTCTTATTTAGGTTGCCGCTCCTTATATATCGCTTGCCGCGGACAACTGCCCGATATCAAAGCGACGTGCTATGCAAGGGAGTAGAGCGGGAAGTGCCGGGTCCGAGATACGTATTCTAGACTCATGCACCCTTATTCTTACATTGTTTGCTCCATGAATAACGTTATCTTGTCGCGCAGCTGTGCAGGTCGTGATACTATTCCTTATGCTGATTAGGTATGCACTTTCTCATTGGCCAGCCCTGACGGCAGTCGATCCCTCGGTGAAGCTCCCTCACCGAAGCATGACAGCCCAAGGGACGAGCTGCAGCTCTTCGGCGCTACGTTTCCCCGCAATCCGACAACGTCCGCCATCCGGAAATTTCCCACGCAGCATCACAGACGCCCATCGAAAGATCCAAGGCCATCCGATTCGAGTCTACCTATCATTCGCTCATCATGGCAAAGAAGGGTACGCATCTTTCCCCTGGCGCATTGGTCGCGTCTAATTCATTATACCGACATTAGCTGACCCAATCACTCTCCCACAGCTAAGGCTCGTTTGGTGCATGTGCGCCTCATCTCCATGGCCATGACCGGCTTCTTCTACACCTTCACGCGCCCCAGGACCGCGTCTATGATGAGCATGTTAAAATATGATCCCATCGGTACGAGTCATTGCGATTGGTTTCTCTCCTGTTCTTACATTTCGGGCTGACGACGAACTGCAGTGCGCAAGAAGGTGTTGTTCCTCGAGACGAAAAAGAGGAAATGAAAGCCTCACCGATCAATCTAGCTCGACGATACCTCCGACCGATAGAGCCCATTCGAGGATTGAACTGCCTGGATGGGCCGGAAACAGCTCCTTCTCCATCCGCCGCGACATACACGCCATGTAACACTACACGAAAGAGTATTGTTGGAGTTTGGGCCCTTGGACGACCTCGCTCTTCGAGGTGCGACTGTACATGTACAACATAAACAACAAATTTACCCTCATGATATGACCGTAATGGAGTGCCTCTAAAGTACAGATTTGGGAACATGCATTGCTGTGCAGCTTGTGTTTATGAAGCTACATCTGCTTGACCTGGGTGCACATGTCTGGGAGCAAACTTCAGTCTCCGATCCTTCCACAATTTGCCCCTCCAAATCACCAAAAGTTTGGCCGCACTCTCGTTTGGATTGATGATCCTGTCGCCGAATTTTAACATGGAAATGACAAGTTGGGGCAGTTAAGACTTCATCAAACAGACATACCTCTAACAATGCTATACATTCACCCGTTCCCTAATACTGTTGCCCTCTTCCCCAGCAGGTCGGAGGTTGTACTACTCGGTTTCCTTCCGCGAATAAGTTCGCAAGATGACATGGCGTGTCGGGATCTGCTGTCGTGATGCGCGAGTGCCTTCCGAGCGACTGGAGGTATCTTCTGATCCTTCTGACTTGATTCTTTTAGCAGCAGGGGCTTCTTCTTCTGTGTTTTCGGCGGGGGGGATCTCGTGCTTCTTGTCCAATGCGTCCGTCTCCTTGCCGTTTGATAGAGTTCCCTTCGCGAAGTCCTCCATCGTAGGGAACTCCCAGTCAGGACGCACAGGTTTTGGTTGAATCAATCCTGAGCGGATCTGCTCAACCATTTCAGGATTGGCATTCTCCGCAGCCGAGCTGACCTTGGCTATTACAGGTCTGTTATATTGGCTCCGGTTCGTTACCGTTCTCGTAGGTTCGACTTCCTGTGACGAGGAAGCTGATAGTCGTAGAATCGATCGCGGAACGACAGCTTCTCGACGTCGAAGTTGCTCTTGTGCGACGGACGGTGGAGGAGCTGGTGAAGGAGTTTCTTGTGCAGGGCTAGCAACAGTGACTTTGCGGCGAAGAGGCTCACTCTGGGAAAGGAAATCGACAGTAGAGAGGTCCATGCGACCCTCAGCTCTGGATAGAGAGGTATCTTCCTCCAGTTGTTCATCAGGGCAAGGTGACTCTACCTCTGCGTTGTCCGTCTGTGCTGCTCCAAAGTCGGCTGCTCGAGATTTGGTGCCTAACTGTTCATTGACCCAAGCGTGTTCTTTGCCCAGGTATAAGGCCGTGGACTGCATTACCTGGTTGAAATGAACCATTCTGTTGAAAGCCGTGTTCAAACTTTCTACACGAGGCGCGCGCGCTCTCATGTTTTCTAACTGACTTCTCAATGTCTCGATAGCCTTGAGGTCCTGGCGCTGCCGCTTGCAAAGCTCGCTGTTCGCTTCTGCTTCGCGTTCTAATCTGGCGAGCTTCTCTTGGAGAGCAGTAGCCTGCTTGCGCTCTTTAGTCAATGAATCGCGCAACAACTGTGATTCTGGTTCGCTCGCTGACATCCTCTCAAGTTGCAGTCTGGCTTCCTTGAGCTGAATCTCTACTGCATGGCAGATAGCTTCGGACTGCGACACATCTTTCTCAGATCCGGCCATCTCCTTCTCGAACTGCCGCTCAAGGGCACTTCTGACTGCGCGGATGGTGCTCTGTACGTGTCCCTTGGCTCTTTCATCGTTCTCAAGAATGGCTGTCTTTAAAGACTCGAGCTTTTGTCCGCTTTCCTCTGACATCTTGCGTAGCATTTCCTCAAGCTCACCGATGTTATTTTCTCGGGCTCTGAGCTGCTGAATGATCTGATGGTCGAATTGGCTCTTAAGGCCTTCCTGCCAAACCGCTTGGCTCTGGGTAAGCTTGACCAAGTTTATCTTCGCTTCCTTGCAGATCTTTGTGGCTTCAGAGGTCCTGACATCGATGCCGTCAAGACGATCAACAAGAGCCTGATGATTGTCATCAAGCCTTTTCCGATCCTGAGACTGCATATTCTGGGTTTCATCCATATGACCACGTAATTCCTCAAAGTGGTTCTGTATGGCGTCTTGCAGGCATGCAGTCGACTCGCCCGTCTCTGTCTGGAGGGAGATTACAGTATGGATTTCTGGCAATAGGCTACGAGAAGTTTAGCATCTGATATTTTGACATTGGAGGAAGCTCATACCGTGAAATGAGGTTGGCCTCCAGATTGTCTACCATTGGCTTGAGCTCAGCATGGGTCAATGGTTTCTCGGTGGGTGACTCCAAATGTTCCATTACCAGATCAAGCCTGCAGGTATGTTAGCAAAGTTGATAAGCGTAATATGCGACTTACTTTGAGGTGAGCAGGTTTGCCGTTTCATTCTGCTTCTCATCCCGCCCTGCACTCTTGTTGCTGTCGTCTCTTAAAGAATGAACATCGGATTGAAGTTCCTTCACCATTTCCCGGAGGTTTGCTTCCGCTTCGATGCGGCATTGCAGGGTTGCTGCTGATTTTCTCTCATGATCGAGTTCTTCTTGTTGGCGGTTCAGCTTTCCCTGCAACTCGGAGATAGTATTGTCCTCTGTGTCACAGTCAGCGGTGACACGCATGGAATGAAAGCCGGGCACCTACTCTGCTGTCTCTCTATCTCTGTTTCCACTCGAAATCGCTCAAAACAATTCTTCAACTCCTCACGTTTCTTGCGACTTGTCTCTAGGGCTTTATCGACCGCTTTCCCATCGGTCACGCGGCTGTTTTTCTCCTTCTGTAACTCCCCCACTGCCTCTTGATAGAAACTACGGGCTCGTGAGAAAAGGTCCTGCTGTTCCGCGATTGCCTCGTTGAGTTTGGACCGACATTCGCGATACTTGTCTCGGATGCCCGTCGCATGCTTCTGAGACTTGTCTAAATCATGGCGTAGAGTCTCGACCTCGCTGCTCAGTCGCTCATTCTCCTTGACAGCTCGGGTTGCCTCTTCTTGCAACTCCTTGCAACGGATCCCGGACTCTCGGACCAGAGAATCCTTCTCAGACAAGAGTAGAAGCGACTTGTTCAGGTCCTCCTCCGCATAACGGATACTATCCTCAAGTCGCTCAATCTCTCGATTGGCCTCGTCACGCTCAGCTTCGGTAATTTTGATGCATTCGTTCCAGTACTGAGTCACGTTCTGCATGGCCGTCTTCTTTCGCTCCGGGTCGGTTCGAGGTCGCTGCTTGCGAACGTTTGATCGTTTTCTCGAGATGTTGCTGGCTCTAGATTGAGAACGATCATGGTTCTTTGTAGGTTCCCCGTGGTGATAAAAGGCTGGCATGGGTCGACTTGGCATACGACTGCGCGAGCCGTGAGCTCGAGGTCTCGAGGTTCCTGGAGTCTGGGGAACAGGCCTCTCCAAGTCTCCGCAAGTGCTCGATGGCGATGCATGATGATGACCTCGACTGATGCGGGAGATATGCGTCATTGGCAGCTTCAAGTTTTCCAAGCGACGTTCTGAGTGGAAGAAGTTAATAACGTACGCGACGGAGCAAGTGAACCGCGAAAGCTTACCGTCAACCTGAGTTGGTAAAGACCTGTCCGCTAGGTGGTGAGGTGTTCGATCCTCAGGGGCTACTTCGGTAGACTGCGAAGGGCTAGATGATGGCCTCGTTTCTGCTGCCGACATATCTCTAGCAACATGAGGAGTTGAACCCTCCCGGGGACGCCTCGGGCCATCAAGTTGCGGGAGCGGATCATTAGTGACAAACTCAGCTGACTGCTGAAAGGGACCATTCTCAAGCGAAGGCTCCTCACGAAGGCATACAATGTTACTTGGCGGATCCGAGCAATGTTCGTGACGTGAAGTGGGAGAGCTTGCTAAGGAAGATCTTCCCACAAGTCCAAGTTCAGGCAGATCCAAGGGTGCTGGCGCCCGACAAGCCCGATGGGTAGCAAGACGTTTTGGACTGGGTGGGATTTCCCGAGGAACAATGTTGTTTTGTTTTTGAGAAAAGTAGGGAGAAGCCCCGATGACCTGAGGCGGTTGGTGGTTAGGCCACTGAGAGAATTGGCCAGGGCGAGGTGGTTGCTTTTCTCCGAAGCAAAAGCCTTCAGACATAGCCACTTCCGAGACCTCTTCTTTGGGCATAGAGAACTTTTTAGCATGGAACTGAGTCAAAGTGGCGGTTGCAGTTGCCTGTGAGTCCTCGATGACAGATCCAAGCTTGTTGAAACCCTTTCCATCTTCAATGTGGCCAAATGAAGCCAAGCTGCTGCTTCTGGTGGGAGGATCTCGAGGCATGGACCCCGGTGAGGCTGCCATGGCATAGTCGAGAAGAGAATACCTGGGCCTTGGGATTCGGAGAAGGGTAGGTATCTAAGTCAAACGAGAGGCTGGATAAAGAAGTACAGAGAGATGGTGAGTGCACTTCTCCCGGCTTCTGGAAGAATTTGCGTAGGAGATGGATGCCGTTCTCTCCAGAAGTCAACCTGGAACCCTTGAAAGCCATCGATATGGTGGGAAGGAGCCTCCTTGAGAGTTAATGGACACGTTCCATTGCATGCAGACTGATTTTCCATTGTAGACGGAAAGATATGTGGCAGTGCAACTTCCATTTTGGTACTCAGTTTGGCAGGTAGGCTTATCAAAGGAAGGTGCCACGGCTCTACTCCGAAGAGTTACTGCTGTTAGGACCTACCTACCTGAGGATTTAGGCAACGGCCCTGACTCATTGGCACGGAAGACAATACGGCTACCAAGGGAGGTGCTCACCGACAAAGCAGGCCGTACCTTAGTAACCAAAGCCATGGAAGACGATGCTGGAAAACAACCTCAACCCAGGGTGCATGAAGTCGCTGGCACTGAGTGCTGGTGGTTGGCAACGTATTACCTACCTAAGGACCATGGCTTCTGGGTCTTGCTGAGATTGGATATTTGTGATAGTTGGATATATTCTTTGGATCTCATGGATTCTGCACCAGCGTTGACTTTGCCTACATAATTCAAGGGTTATTATGCGCCACCTTACAGTCTTCTGGCCCTGGTGCCGTGTTTCTTGAACACTATTGGCAAAACGTTTGATACATCCGTGAGTGCGTTTAGCAATGGTTCTGAGCTCAATTCGTTATCTCTGGTTTACGAGAGCCAGCAGGTCTCCATGCGTCCGTCCTCATATTTTGCCGTTAACCGCACCAAGACTCTTTGACATGACCAAAGAACGACTGCAAGGCTGACCGCCCATCTTTGAATATTTGATTATGTCAGTATAGGCTGCCTGCCAAGACCTGGAGAAGGAATCCCGGGGTGTCTTGTTGTCCACCTTCAGCACGATCTTGATATCCCAACATAGCTTGACGAGGCCTCCATTCCAAACTCTGGCGCCTATACTTGGCTCAGGCGCATGTCGCATCGCATCGCCGAGTTTCATCGCTTAAGACCAAGAGCTTAAGAGAGCGGCTATCATGAAGTAGAGCAGGCCGGAGTCTCTTCGCCCACACTCAAACCCCACGAAACGCCAATGCCATGACAACAGGATGCAAGAGAAGCCTGGCGAGATCTAAAATTGGCCCCTGGCGCTTCGCTTGAGATGGAAGACGACGCACAGGCCACCGCTACTTTTCAGCATCCTTGACGCAGGGTACCCCAGCCGCTGCTTTCAACGACCCAGCATGAAGAGTGAAACGCAGTTCCAACACCCACAAGCACTGTGACTTATTAATCACTAGGCTAGAGCTGCTGCAGGGCCAATCCAGCGGCCCGTCACTGTGGAAGGTAAAAAAATCCTTTGGACCCAGTGGTGTCCCTGCATCAATCACCGTCTGGCGTGTGACGAGCAACAAGCGTCGACGTTGTGAGAACGGGGGCGCGGCGTCTTATTGGTTGGACCCCTGGCGAAGGCTTTGCCGCTCAGCGCTTCGAGGTCAACGCTCGCCAATCACAGGGATGATAGCTGCTATATCGCGGTTCCTGCTACTGTGCCCAAGTCTCGTCTTTGTGACGGGGATCTAGTGATGATTCGCCGCAACGAGTCGGTACTGGAGCGAGGTCGGTATCAAGGGGTGCTTGGACTGGGCACTGCCCATGTGGGGATAAGGAAATGGAGATCCATGGGTGTAAATACAAGTGGCTGTCCTCACAATCATGGGCGGTATGCGTGAAAAATCCATTCATCTATCTCAACTATATGGTGTTGCTGTTGTCTTCCATTCTCCAGGTTCTGTGAACCATCCTTTGCGCGCTCTTCAACAGCCCAGCTCCAGCCTTTGCATCAACGCCAGCGACTTCGACTCCTCACAAAATGTCGACAACATCCAACCCTTTCCCGCTGGCCTCGGAGACGTATGGAGATGATAGCGCCCCAAGCGTCGATGCTGGTACTGAAGCTGGTGCTTCGGGTGACAGTTCAGCCTCCGCCTCCATTTCCCAGGGCGGCATGATTGCCATCGTCGTCGTGGTTGTCGTCGTCAGTCTAATAGGCAGTATGTGTCATCCATGAATAACTCCCTATCTACGTGCGCTGACCTCCCCATAGTTTGCACAGCCGTTCTCTTCTTTGTTGCAAAGAAGCGTGAATGGAAGATCAAGGAGACCCTCAGGAAGTCGGCTCGCAAAGTTGTCACCGCCCTCACACCTCGGAGGACCGAGTTCCCGTCTTCCGTCAAGAATCCAACTTCGACTCGGAATCGTACACGGATTGACGATGAGGTCCCTCCGACACCAAGAATCCGACCTGAGGATCTTGAGAAGGGGTTGGCTCAAGCGCAAGCAAAGCGAAAGGAGAAGAAATGGGGGAGGAAGTGAATGGTAGCATGGTAGAGAAAGGCTGGGGAGCCACAGGACGTGTGCAGCTGATGGCCTGGGATTTTCACATGATTGTCGGACATGTTGATTGATAGAGAGAGCCGAAGGGAGGGGCGACGGTCGCGATCTCAAACTGATGTTCTCCGACGGACAGGATCCGGGCATCATCATGTATGAATAGTAACCTCCACGCATGGGCCGTCTCAAATTTGTCTCCGGGAAACGAGCAATGACGCCTTTGCTTTTTTTTTTAAAAAAAATAATGAATTCCAAGCGCCTGTTTTTCCATGTTTAAATTCGTCTAAATGTGTTGCCGCTGGCGCTCCGTCGAGCCCCAGATCGCTTTTCTCGAGGTGCAGCTGGCATCTCCTCCTCTCGCTGCTTTTGCTTCTTCATTGATTCTGGAACAAACGTCACTTGTCGCTCGCCGGATAGATCGCCGCGGGCCTTGTTGATGCGACCCGACTTCTGATGCCTCGAGCCCAGTGCGGTATCCTTGATCGCTCGTCCCTGGTTGCTGGTTGATGACACCCGCATCACCACATCATCCTTGGACTTCTTCTCTGGCGCCACATTCTCATCCTCGTCCCTATCGTCATCACTAGACTCCTCGTCAGAGTCCTTGCCCTGATATCGAGTTGGCGCCTTGGGATCAGCTTGCTGGTCCACCATCGTGCTGGGATTGAGCGCTCGGAACTCTCCAGTGGTCTCATCCACCTTAAAGGCTTCATCTTCGAAGAGTTTGCTGAATCGGGAATCGCCAAGAACGCCAACCTTGGTGTCAACTTCCTCTCTGTTCTCCTGCTTCTTGAGAATCTTATCCACCAGCCTCTGGTTGACCTTGACCTTCTTGGTGCCTCTGATTCTGCTGGCACGCTCCTTCTCAACCTTCTCCTTGATGCGCTTTGTCCTCTCTTCCTCCCAGACATACGGGTTGGCGATCAACCTAGCCTGCTCGTATAGCTTGGATGCCACGAAGTATCCATGCATATATGGTCGGAGCAGGTTGGTCTTTCCGATCAGATGAGACAGGGTCAACTGCTTCAACTCGGGCAGGGTCAAGAACTTGTAGTTGTCGTAGGTTTCGGTGTGCACCTCTTCTGCCATCTCTTCGACCATATTGTCCAGGAATGAGCACCATTTTGGCGCGGGGCCAAGTTGGGGTATAAAGAATGCATGCTGTTGCTGGCCTTCGTTGGCCGTCAAGACCATGCCGGTATTCTTACACCAGGCGACGTCGTTGATGTCCACGACAGGCTCCACCGATGTCCAAGGGTCTCCTGTCGTCTCATCCCAGACCTTGATGATGCGCTTATCGGCTGACAGAATCTTCTTCTCTTGCGACACTGTAGTCATGTGAATGAGCTTCTGCACAGGGAATCCGTAGCCATGATCCTTCTTCATGAGGGGCACCGGTCTTCGTAGATCGAAAATTTGCATCATGCCGCTAGACGAGCCCGTAACAATCGACAGACCCGAAGGACTGAAGTCGAGGGCTGTCACCTCGCCTTCATGACCTCCAAGAAGGGCAACTCTAGACTTGGAACGAGGATCCCAGAATTCAACAGTCCCTATTGAGGTTCCGAAGGCAAGTAGGTTGTGGGTATTCTCCGCCATGGCGGCAGTAGTGACACTACCAACCCCAATGCCTCCCTGTAAACCACCACCCGTCATCTCATCATCGCCACCGACCTCAACCTGGTAAGACTTCATGAAGCGTCCCAACTCAAGGTTCATCCGGAAGACCTCGCCCTTCCCGTCGGCATCTAGACCAACAGCTGGCACGAGGGCCTCGGTGGACTGTCGATCGTAGACGAGGGCGCGGCCATATCTAGGTAGGCGCACTTCATAGTGACAGCCCATGGGGGTATGGAATTCGAGTCGGCGATCGGTTTGAAGGTGAAGAGACTTGGAATAATCAGAAGAGAGGAGTTCGAATGAGTGGTTGAGAGAGTTCGTGTGGCGGGCGAAGGATAGTGATAGCTGAGGGAGGTGGTGAACATGAATCTGCGGTTTGTAGGTGCCGGTGCTCATGATCCAGTCGCCATCCTCGCTGACGCGAATGCAGTTGCTAGCCTCCTCGAATGCAAAGTCCTGTAGGAGCTCGACGCGGTTCTGGTACTCAGCATCGCTCTTCAAGCTTCGCTTTCTGCGCCGTGCGAGCCAGTCTGGAAGGGGACGAGCTGTAGACGCGCCAGAGATTGTGTAAACGGGAACAGTGCCCGGATTAGAGAGCTTCATGGCCGCGAGATCGCAGACGAGCCGCGCAAACAAAACTTGGTGTTGAATGTGGCAAGTAAGTTTGCTGCGGCGGGTGAGACTTTGACGAGAAGGGTCTCGCAAAAAAATCAAGGTGAAGAAAAATTGCGCCCCACCTATCCCGGTGAGCTCGGTGACTGTCGGTGAAGTCCCGCTTCCATCCGCTGTCGGCCACTTCAGCTCCGCAAAACCCGGCGCCTCGGGATTGGTCCCTATGTCCCTGTAAGCCCGGCCGCCAAAACGCTGACGTCCCCTAAGATCCAATCCCCGACCCCCTAAAGAACCCCCTAGAGTCCGGGTGCTCGTTCCGCAAAAAGGCCCCCATCCATGGATCCCAGCTGAGGCTCGCAGGCCCTGGCTCCTCCCGCGCGACAGCCTCCACCGAATTTCCATCTCCGCCAACGCCTACGGCTGCGACCCCATCAACATCAGCTTGGCCGACTAAGCCAGGTCATCATCAAATCCATTCCCTCATGCTAATACAACGCAACCCAGACCTGCAGGCCTAGCCTCTCTCTTCTTGAGTATTGATCCAACATAGTCGCAACGTTCGAGCGATTCCTACTTTCCGTGGCGCCATCCCCGAGCTGCTCGGCCCAACCCTCTCGCTCGTTGAGATGGAGTCCGGGGAGTCGGCTGCTCCAACAACCATACTTTTCACGACGATATTTCGAGGATCGCTGCATTAGTACACGAGTCGCAACCTCTCACGAAGACAACATTCGAGCGGCGAGCCGACAAAGGCTTGCGCCTTGTCGCGGTACGTTGTCGTACCTTGAGCCGCATTCCACGGCTGCGACTCCGAGGCGGCGAGGAGGTTGCCGAGATGGAGACCGGTGAATATGAAACAAACACACTGTCGATTGTAAGTTCTTACAGTCTCCTGAAGCTTCGAACCTTCTAACTCTTTGCCTCTTGCAGAATAATATCGCGTCCGTTGCTTTTCGCATCTATGAACCGTCCTCCGACCAATCGCAGAGCTTCCAATCCTCCGCCCTCGAGATCGAGAGCACCCTCCGCGACCAAGGAAGACTTGTCTCTTACGACGCCAATCGACCGGGAATCTGGGTGTTCAGGATAGCCAGCAAAGATGGTGCAAACGATACCGCCGGTCTTGCCTCAGGCGTCACTCTCGAAGCGTGCGGGTATACACTTGGGATGGTAGAGGAAGGTACGCTCGAGCCTATGGCCCTGCAAAAGAGTCGCATCCCGGGAAATACGACTCAAAATGCTGCGGCAAACTCAGCTTCGACCGGTTCTGGCGCAGATACATCTCAGCGCAACTCATTGCTCTCTCCAACGCAAACCGTGGGCGGAAACTTGCCAGATGGAGACTCTCAGGTATCGACTCAAGCCACTGAACCTAAGGCGGCGCAGCCAGTACCAAAGACGATTTACGAGCACTTCATTATTGCAATACTTTTCTCAGTATCATTCGCGTTCTGCGGCCAGTCGATGGCTGTTCCCCTCAACTACCGAACTATATTGATCCCGCCGCCGCAAGCAGATGCGAGTGAACAAGAAAGGGGCTCCCTACAGAATGACCCCGTCATTGGTACATTCAAGACATATCTCACGACTACGGGATCTCTGATAATTAGCTTGTACTTCTCTTACTGCCGAAGCCTGGCATCGGCAGAGGACGCTGTTGTCGCGGATCCGATTTCCCCGAGCAGCCCGATCCTTGCAGCCCCTTACGGAGTCCTAGCGACTAAACAGAGTCTTATCAACGGCGACAGCGGTTTAGCGGCTGATCATAGTCTGTCTCAAACACCAAACACCCAAGCTTTGAGTGTTAGGAGTATCACAGATACACATGATTCGCTCTGGAAGCATTCGTGCCTCAAAGCACTTGAGCATTGTGGACTCAATCCTTCCAGCTTCAAAGCAGGCTCCTGGATCAATCTTCTTGTGTCTAAACCTATAACTCAAGAGACAGAAAATGATTCAAAGCGGTTATACGCAACTGTTCCTTGGCCAGGCGCCCTTTGCTTCCGGAAAAAGCCCTTGGAGGTTTCGACCACGCATCGAATAGGAGACACCATGCTAAGTGGTCATGAAGAATGCCATGACCCCTTGGGAAACGCCCGTGGGTGGTTCAATGCCACGTCGGAAAGGGAGGAAAAGCTCTCTAAGCGCAGAACAGAGAGGGTGGTTGCTGTCCCGAAGGAGGTCAATGGTGGCGATCCCCAAGCCCAACGACTCAACGGCCAGTCTCCTTTGGCGCTACGACGGCCTAGCACAGCAGCAGCCGGCGTCATGTACCCAACACCTCCTGATGCAATCCAACAGCATCTTGGCGTAACCCCTTCCATAGAC
>JAAVUK010000659.1:0-56690 GCA_014899095.1 Fusarium buxicola
CTCTTGTCAGTCCTGCCCCGTCCTGCCCCGGTCCTGCTGCGGCGCCTCGCCTCGCCTCGCAGTCTGTGCCTGTACCTCTGTGCCTCTTTTGACCTCTGGCCTTACTCCTCAACCTTTCCCCCCTTTGCTCCTCTTCCTCCCTTCCATATGAGTTCTATGAACTCCCGCTTGAAAAGCTTTGGCTTCGGAAAACGCAAATCCGTTGCAAGCATACAGACCTCCGAGGGTCTGACCCCGAGCCCAACCCCTCCTCCGGGCCAAATACCGCAGCCTCCTCAACAACACCAGTTCAACGCTCCCTCAATCGCTGCTTCGTCCTCTACGACCAGCCTTCCAATGAATCACCCCGGCGCTGGCAACCGTCCACCCAGCTATACAGCCAACTTCCCTCCCGGTCAGGGTCCTATGGGCCGTACCAGCCCTCTCACCAACCAACCCAACCGCACTCCTCCCAGCCAAATGCTCGGCGGTCCTCCCCCGATCAATACCGGTGCCCCCGTCGGCTACCCGCCGGGCATGGCTCCCATGGGCCAAGGTCCTCCTCCCATGGGCGGCCCTCCCGGCTTTGGGCAGCAACCTCCTCCGCCCCAGGGATATCCTCCTCCCGGTCCTCCTCCGATGGGCGGTCCTATCGGTCAGCAGTTCCAGCGGCCAGGTCCCGCTGCCGAGGTTGAAGGCGCTAGCAGGAGCAAGGCCCAGCTCATCGTGGGCATTGATTTTGTACGCATTTAACGGGTCATCACCAGAGCAACTACCGTCGCTAATCAGTAAATTATCAGGGTACCACTTTCTCAGGCGTTGCTTTTGCCTTTGCGACCAACAACGAGGCCAAGGAAGACATTATCTCTGAGTGGCCAGGTGCTGGCTCTTACACCAAGCAAAAGGTGGGCAAACACGAAAGACAAGCAATATGCCCCAGCAGACACAGAAGCTAAGCAATCGTTTTTGACAGATTCCAACCGTACTTTACTACGATCAATACCAAAAGGTGGTAGGATGGGGACCCGATATTGCTGACGCTCTCGCTCCCACTGGCTATCCCAAGCCTGGAGTGCAAAAGGTTGAGTGGTTCAAGCTGCAGTTGATGCTCAGCGGCAACACCTACATTGACCCTATCAACCTCCCTCCCCTGCCCCCAGGCAAGTCCGAAATCGACGTCGCCGCCGACTACCTCTTTAAGCTTCGGCAGGCTATGCGGTCAGCTCTGCAAAAGACGCTGGGCGAAGTCTTTAACCGAGAAGAGCGCAACATCCGATACTATCTGACCGTCCCTGCCATCTGGAACGATGCTGGCAAGGCCGCCACCAGAGCTGCCGCCATCCAGGCTGGTTTTCTCCGAGACGAGAACGACAACCGTCTAACGCTGGTCTCGGAGCCCGAGGCCGCTGCCTTGTTCTGTTCCAAGACTGGTCTTCTAAACCTCAAGGTCCATGATGCCGTCTTGATTGTGGATTGTGGCGGTGGTACCGTCGATTTGATTGCTTACGAGGTCGAGGAAGAGAACCCTTTCACTGTCGCCGAGTGTACGGCTGGTTCCGGTGACTCTTGCGGTTCCACCGCCCTGAACCGCAACTTCAGCAATATTCTCCGGACCAAGATCCGTAAGATGAAGCTACCGGATGGTTCCAAAACTGCTGGCCGTGTCTACGCCAAGTGTATCATGGACTTTGAGAACCGAATCAAGGCCGACTTCCGGAATAACGGCCAGAAGTGGGCTGTTGACGTTGGTATCGAGGCTGAGTTCCCCGAGGCCGGCATCGAGGAGGGTTACATGACTTTCACCAACGAAGAGATTCTCCAGTGCTTCGAGCCTGTCGTCAACCGCATCCTGGAGCTTGTGAGGAATCAGATCATTGCCATCCAGGCCCAGAACCGTACTCTTCAGAACATCCTGGTCGTCGGTGGTTTCGGTGCCTCCGAGTACCTCTTCCAGCAGATCAAGCTCCACGTTCCTCCTCAATTCCAGTCCAAGGTCGTCCGGCCCATGGACTCAGTCGCCGCCATCGTCAAGGGTGCCGTCACCGCCGGTATTACGGAGCGAATCGTTACCCACCGTGTCGCCCGTCGACACTATCTCATGGCCACCCTCCAGCCCTTCAAGGAGGGCTACCACCCCGAGGCCTACCGTGTTCCTTCTCTCGACGGCAAGGATCGATGCAAGTTCACCCGACAGATCTTTGTCCAGAAGGGCCAAAAGGTCAAGAACGGCGAGCCTGTCAAGGTCTCCTTCTTCCGACAAGTCGCTCCTGGCGCCACTCTCATGTACGAGGATGTCCTGTACGCTTGTGACGACGATGTCTGCCCCGAATACACGAAGGATCCCCGTAAGTTTCATCCATTTTCAAGTCTGGCCCAAATACTTACAGCCTACAGGAATCAAGGAGGTCGTTACCCTTACCTCAGATCTTTCCCGCAAGAACCTGGAGAAGGACTTTGAACGAATGGATACCCCTCAAGGCACCTTCTACCGCGTCTATTTTGATATTTACCTGACCCTGGATGGCTCCGAATTCAGCGCTGAGCTCGTCTGCCAGGGCGAGGTCATGGGCCGCTGCCGCTCCCGTTTTCGATAAGCATGCAGTATAATGGAAAGAGAAAGCGAGAGATGATAAACCTGGAGTTTCACTTTGAACCCGCATGATACCTGGGAAGACGCAGGGACGGGGCGAGGCTTGTTCAGCGCACACCCCTCAAGAAAGACAGCACGGGAAATATCTAAGACCGCCTCGGGATCATTCGATGAGGCCATGCAACATGCCGAGCGATGAAGATCTTGGATTTAGTATTGAGAGAGAAACAACTGAGCGTGGTAGATACACCAGATGTGTTCGAGCCTGGTGCTACGTTCTGACATAAGAAGAGCAAGAGTTACATGCATGAACGACATGATGATTACTCGTATATAGACAATGAAAGCCAGTTGATTGAGTAACAGCAGAGGCGTGAGTTATAGTGACAGTCTTGATTCAAAGACGAATCAAGGAGCAGTGTTCCTTTCCTCGTGTATAAGACCATGACGGGATATCCATTGATCTCAACTTGGAGCCATCGTGTAAGCAGCCTTGTCTCGAGCACTTAGGCCGGTGACGACCAGCGGATCGATATCCGGGTGCTGTATGTTCTCGTTTTCTTCTACTACTATGATTTATTGGTAAGTCTCTCTCATTGTTTCCAGTACTGGGGATTTCGACGGCGCTTTGACCCAGGCTTCAACACCCACCGAGTTCTAGGAATTGCCTGATGTGGAAGCCGGACCTGGGGGGTTAATTTACACTTACTACAGCACCCCACCTCCGCGATGGGCAGCACGTGGGGCCTGCATCAGTCGGTGTAGGGCTGATGTGTTGAAGGCACGAACATTCACACGACATGACTGTCTTTTTGATGTTAACTTCACCTCGAGAACTTTTGCTTATTTTCCCCCTCCCTCCCAGAAGACTCAAGTCGTTCATTGAGAAGTTCAAATGCGAGAGCTACGTCTCCACGCTTGTCGATCCAGGCCGTGGTGAAGGCTCGTTTTGCGAACAACGCCAAAGCGATGACGATGGCCACGATTAATTTATACCAAGGACCGCAGTCAAGGTCTCCGCTCGTAGCGATGTAGTCTTAACGATGTAGTCTTCTTGGTAGTTCCTCATCTATAATGCTCATTTTCTCTCAGACAGCCCAGGGACCGGCCATAAGCAAGGTCTCCTCAGTCTTGCTGTGTCCCTGCTTCGCGGCTCGCTGACGTCATACCTGCCATGTCATGTCCACTCATGACAGCCTCGGACATGGCAGGGTTCATTCTCACCTAAGGGACTACCTACCTGCCCGTGATGGGGACTTCTCCACGAAAGCCCCTTCCTTACGTGCTTCCTGGTGTCGCGATCTCTATTCCGTGTTCTCGCTTTCTCGCCGTCCTTTTATTGAACCATTTCATTCTCTCCTCTGCTCGAGACCGGTTCTTGGGCCTTTTCTCATTCTTTCGCAACCTTCAAAATTTATTCCCTTTTCGTTCATCTTTCGGCGATCCAACACCAAAAATAGCTGTTACAACATCATATCTTCTCCCTGGTCGTTTCAGGTTCTCGCCTCCTCCTCTCGTCGCCTCGCCCTTACGATAACCTAACCTACCTCGTCGCTCTCGGCCGGTTCACCCCTGCTCACTCGCTCAAGCTCCATCATATGTTTGGTCATTCTCCATCGCCACGCTTGCAACGCAGATCAGTTCGACAAGGGTGATCAAGAAATTGTTCCTGGGCATCAAAGAGGACAAGCCCCGATTCGCAGCTTCACCGTCGCCTATACGTCACTTTCGTTCTTTATCCTGGCTCTTGCTATCCAACATTTCACCACTGTCATTGCATCTTATATCTGCTGCTTGCCGACTATACCTCTTGGCTTCAGTGGGCAATTGCTTTCGGACGCCATGATCACGACCTGCTAATACTTGACTTTGTTATTCCTGGATCTTAGGTCACTCCTTTAGACGACCTCAATTGGATCATAGCCCAAGCCACCTACACTCTTGCAGCTTACGCTTCTATCCGGACTTTGCTTTTGAGCCGGGAAATGGTATCCTCATCGAGATGTAGAGGCGCTTCTGGCGCCTCTTCAATGCGCCGAATATTGATATCTGCTCTCGTCACCGGGTTGTTCCTACAGGGAGCGACGGCTGGCGGCTTACAAGCCGCCCAGAAGAGCTCAGGCAACGAGCTTCCGCGCCATAAAGGACGTATTGGATCTCCGGACCTAAAGCAGCGGGAAACCTCTGAACGACCGATCCCATTGACAATCACCAACAAGTGCGATTCAACCATCTGGCCTGGCATTGCAACTCAGTCCGGTGAAGGTCCTGGGACCGGAGGGTTCGAGCTCGCCAAAGGGAAAAGCAAGGAACTCTGGGTAGGCACAGATTGGCAAGGCCGTGTCTGGGGTCGTACGAACTGTACTGTGAAAGATGACTCGTGTTCCTGTAAAACGGGGGATTGTTCTGGCAAGTTGGACTGCAAGTTTAGCGTAAGTCATTCGCCTTATTGGTGTTCTAATTTGAAGCTAACTTGTGGCAGGGTTCTACGCCAGCAACACTCGCCGAGTTCACTTTAGCCGGCGGTTTACACAAGAAGCAAACTTTCTACGACATCTCCTTAGTTGACGGCTATAATCTTCCGCTGGGCCTCAAGTACATCCCTGGCAAGAACACAACCTTCATCCCGCCCAATCTCACCAACTGCGCCTGCATTGCTTCTCCTAGTTGGATATATGCCAGCGCTGAGACCGGAACTTACTATACCAACTCATCATTTCCGGTACCGCTGGAAACTCGAATAAATAACGACAACGCACGTCGCTGGTGTCCCTGGAAATACCTCGCCTTTCCGCCCACTAAGCCTGGGGACGGCATCTATCCTTACCCGGACGATGATATTCAGCGGCCCGAGTTTTCACCTTGCAACAGCGCATGCGCCGCATCCGGTACCGACAAGGAGTGTTGTGTAGGAAAGTACCATGATCCGGACGTATGCAAGCCATCGGAATACAGCAAAGCGGCCAAAGCCATGTGTCCTGATGCCTACAGCTTCGCCTTTGATGACCAGAAGTCTACCTTCATCATCCCCAAGGGCGGCGGCTGGGAAGTTATTTTATGTCCCAAGGGTCGCTCAACTAACATCCTGCGTCAGCTGGGAGATGAGATGAATGAGCTGGCCGAATCAGGCGGACTATCAGACCTTGCGCAAAAGCGGCTCAGAAACGTCACTTATATCGTATCTGACAGGAGCATCGCGAACAATGCCCTGCCTACAGTGGCGACGATGGCTTTGACGGTGCTGGCAACTGGGTTATGGCTATTGTTTTGAGTAATACTTCATGGAGGAATCCAGTGACAAGAGTTGGATGCATATCTTCTTTGTTGGGAGAAGACAGGCTGGTCCCTGTCCTTCACTGCCCTTATCCTGGTGTCTACATCGATAGAGAGATGAGCATACGATGACATGATAGATGATGAGCAGGGAGCTGGTTCCAATTCGCTGTCCCAGAACGCTTATACCCCCTTTTTGATAACCCTAGATGAGAAATGCTTATTTCCTTCTATCTTTGCACAAGCTTCTATCGCTCCGAAATTCCATGCTGTATGTCCACCCATGTGTCGATTGGTCCGCTTCCCATTGAGGTGAAGGGACCTCTATGTTCGAATTCATCGTAGGTGCAAGCACCTCACTATTGTCTACTTGCTCCGCTTCTCCTTTCGCCTCCTCTCCCACTCGGCGCGTTCTTCCTCGTCACTGCCGCTGAACTCAGCATCCTCATCACTCTCGTCCTGAGCATCCAGCACAGCGCCACCCTGGCCGGCACCAGCAGCCGAGTTATCCACGTTGATGAAGTCGCCAGCGTTCTGGTTGGTGTACTCGTGTTTCTGAATGAGCTCGCGAAGTTCATTGTTGGTGGGATCAACGAGTTGGTAGGGAGTCAGCCGAGCCTTGTTCTTGACGCGCGGGTTCGAGCCGGCCTCGAGCATCATCTCTACAAGGGCATTGCCGAAGGGTCGCTGTGCCAAGGGCTCCGAGTTTATCCAGCGGATAGCAGTGTGAAGGGGGGTATCGCCGTCGAGGCGGGTTACAGGGTCGCATTCAAAGTTGTGCTGATCGAGGAGGAGGTCGATAATTTCGTCTGAGGGTTGAGTTAGTCTATGTAAGAGCGAGGCATAATAGGAAACGCACAGTTTCCGCGTGAGGCGGCTTCGTGGTAAAGATGGTTGCCCATGACAGTGGTGGTTTCGTTGAGAAGCTTTGAGATCTCGGCGTCGGGCTTGCCCTTGAGGCATTCGGTGAGGAGGTCGGTGTTGTTGCGGCGGCAAGCTTCGATCAAGAGCTCCTTGACGGATGCGCCCTAACATGACGGAGTTGTTAGCTGATGCATAATCATTTTGTAGGAAGAGCAACATTGCCTTACATCGTGCTCCTCGTCTCCAGCCATCTTGCCAGTGGACCAGGTCTCCTAATATCCAGTCGAGTCGCGGGAGCGGGGTATATCTCCCAGGTTGACAATGACGAAGTGTGGAAGAGTAGAAGATTTGGAGATGTCGTGAGTAGGATCGGAAGACTCGGGTTGGATCAGCCGTGATGCTACTGGAGGTATACGTAAACGGGGGCGTTGCCGCGTCGTTTCTGACTTCAATAGGAGGTGGCAGTGATGGATGATGTAGTGTTTGATGGTGGTGTTTGGAGGGGCGCTGAGGCTGAGGCTGAAGCACCCAGTAACCTACGCTCAGTGAAGAAATGGCGGGGGGAAAGGCGCTAAAAGAGCCGCCTGGGCATCATGCGCGAGACCCCACCAGGGCCTAGGGACGGATACCTTAGGTACCTTACCTTATCCATTTCTGCCTCCATGGAATTTTATCGTCGTTCGACAAACAAAAAGCCATACTCTTGTCTATTCCCGACTGCGCATACTCCGAGTGACCGCAACGACAAACGTCGAGATCTTGTTCCTCAAACGAAGTTTTATTGCATTCAGAGCCCTCACGTTGACCTCCCGCGAGTAGCAAACCGTCGTCATGTTGCTCTGTAAGACTCCTACACTATTCGCCCGTGCCTAGGTAGCTAACCACACAACTAATCCTCCAGTCTGTCCCCATTGCGCCAATATTCTTACCGTCTCCCTCACAAACACACGAACCAACCGCCTCGAGTGCCGCACCTGCCCATTCGAACACCACATTACCGAGCCCGTCTTCTCGCGGCGGCTGTATGAGCGCGTCGAGAGGGAAGACGTCTTTGGTGGCCCTGGCGCCTGGGACAATGCGCAAAAGGGCCGCGTGCAGTGCCCAAATGAGGGATGCGACGGCGACGAGGCGGCCTTTTTCCAGGTGCAGATTCGCAGTGCTGATGAGCCCATGACGAGCTTTTACAAGTGTATGACTTGTGGAAACCGATGGAGAGAGAATTAGGTTGGGAGGGTTTTTCTGTTTTGTGTTCGAGTCGGTCGAGGAGTCTTTTCTTGCGTGCAAGGAGAATCGGAGTTTGTCGTAACACTCTTATTTTCGGAGGGTAATCAAAATTTGCTCGCCGGTTGGTGTCGTAGGGCGTTCTAGCTTGGTGAAGCAGCGGTACGACGGCGCCGTCTCTCTTCTGCTCTCGTCGTAAAATCCTAGATGCACGCGTTTTCTCAGGGAACCCCCTAGCGCTTCTCATCGCTCGTGTGACTCGCCGTCTTGTCGCCCAGTGTATGGCGCGTCGACTTTGTAGGAAGCTTCTAGCTCTCGCGATGCCAATCGACCGAGGCTTTCATGCCCTCCTCCACCAGCCTCCCCACCACATCAGGGCTCATAATTTGTTGTCGGAACGTCTCCTGCTGAAGGAGTTCGAGGTGTCGCAGTGTCGGGCCTGGGTAGGTCAGGTATTTGAGATACGGCGGCTTGCTCCAGTACCGGAGGTAGGCAAGGTATGCGACGAAGGCGGGCTGGCTGAGGAGCTTCTGAGAGGCGAGATGGTTGAGATAGGCGGGATTGGCAAGAGACTGGACAAACTGTGCGCAATGTCAGGTCAGCAGTTGACATCCCTCTGTATCGTATCGGTCGAGAAGGATGAGAACAAACCTCGAGCTCAATCTCAAACCGTGAGTAGCCGCCGTACTTGGGCTCAGTGTCTGTCTGCGTGGGCGCAGGTAGGGGTGAACCCATCGGGACATCCTGAGGAGATTCCTCAGCCATCATGAATGACTGTTTGAGGGATCGTATATCAAGATGCTGGACGGATCGCGGTTGTTGGTGGTGATGCGCCTGTGGATGTCGATGCTAAGAGTAGGGTCCGCGCAGGGATGGTTGATCAACTGGAGCTGGCCCACTTTGCCGACGTCAGCTTGAGCTTCATACATGAGAGTTTTGGGCTGCTCATGATGTCAGCCTGTGATTGTTCTTTTTCGGTTGTTTTTCTCCAGATCAGACTTCATATCTAGGTACGTTTCTCGTTTACGCCTATACTGGTATTCTTGATTTCTATATTTTCCAGCTCCTGTTGGGCTTTCCTGAGTTCAGGCCATCTTCTTCACCTTGTCTTTGTACCTATTTCCTTGTGCAATCGCTCCTCGAAATTCACCTCCGTCATACTTTTTGCTGGCTGAAAGTCTCGCTCGATTTATCAACTATCATGTCTGAAACTCCCGCTTCGAACTCGGTCAAGACACGTGTTCTCATCATATCCGATACACACGGATCTAAGCCGAAGCCCAGGCCCGACGATTCACCAACCACCGAAGATGAACTCAACCAGGAGGACGTTTTGTGGGTGCGCACTGGTTGGCGAGAGCCTCTCCCAGAGGCAGACGTCGTCCTCCATTGCGGCGACCTGACCAAGCGAACCACTATCCCTGAATATGAGAATACCTTCTCCGTGCTGCGAACGCTTCGGGCTCCCCTCAAACTGGTCATTGCAGGGAACCACGACATGGCACTTCACGAAGAATACTGGATTGAGGAATACGGTGGGCCAGAGAGCACGGTGGAACGGGTCAAGGAGATCGTCGAAGCTGCTACGGCCGATGGAGTCCAATACCTAGCAGAGGGCATTCATGAGTTCACCTTGGATAACGGGGCCCGGCTAAGGGTATTTGCAAGCCCATGGACACCCTCGTACGGCGGCTGGGCATTCCAATACGACTACGGACACGATTTTAAGATCCCCACGGGCATCGATATCGTCATGACCCATGGACCACCACAGGGCATCCTCGACTTTGCGGGCATGACCGGGACTTGCGCCGGCTGCCCCGACCTCCTCGAAGCCGTCTCCAGGGCCAAACCAAAGATCCACTGCTTCGGCCATATCCACGAGGCCTGGGGAATGCTCCTCGCGAAGTGGAGGGAAGATGGTATAGACACAGCTCGGTCGCGAAAGATTGGATTGAAGGGCTTGCGGCCGAATCGCGTGACACAGAACGAGGAGACGGCCGAGGTGACGAGGCTGAAACTCATTGAGATGAGCCAGCAGAGGGCTGCGCATCTTGATCTTACGCAAGGAGACAATCATCTTGTGCCAGGAGAGCAGACGTTGTTTGTGAATGCAGCGATTATGGATATCAGGTATCGGCCGATACAGCTGCCTTGGCTCGTCGATGTTGACTTGCCTAGGGCTGAAGCCGATGAAGAGCTGTCTAAGAACTGATCGAACCACGACTTCCAGGAATTGCAGGGTCACTTATAGCATGGTTGAGCAGCCCAGGGATTGAATGCTTGATCATTGCAAGCCAAAAAAAATCCCATCATTACTTTTCGACATTTGCCAATAGATACATAGGTTACTTAGAACGCTATATTGCGTCCCCCGTGCGACCATCCGATGACCCAGGCTTCATCCAAAGCCTCATTAATGAATTATTTTCCAAAACGCTCAAACATTACATTACATCGCATCACCTCTTACAGAGCAAGGGCAGCAGCGAAGACGGCGAGGAGTCCAAAGACAGGGCCAGCCATGGTAGCGGAATTGCCTGTCTGAGTGGCAGCACCGCCAGTCTCGCTAGTACCAGAGCCAGACTCCTCGCTGCCGCTGCCGCCAGAAGTCTTGGTGGGCTTCGCAGTCTTGTTGTTGGGGATGGGAGTGGCGGGCTCGGTGATGGTGGAGAAGATGGCGGGAAGGGAGACAGAGCCGGTGACGGAGGTGTCAATGCTGACTGTGACGGAGCCGGTCTCGGTACCAGCGGCGGTGGTGGTCTTCTCGGTGGCAGGGCCGGCGGTCTTCGCATAGGCCTCACAGACCTTCTTAGCGGCATCCTGGGCTTTGAGAAGGTCGGTAACGTCACAGGCCTCAGTCAGGCAGGGGGTGATGACAGGGAGAAGCTTCTTCTGGAAGTCGGGTTTGCACTGGCAGGCAGTGTCATCGAGCTCGCAGCCGGCCTTGGGGATGTTCTCCTTAAGGCACTCGATCTTTTCGAATCAAGTCAGTTGTCTGTGTCACGATATTGCCAGGGTGGTGCTGTACTTACAGCGCACTTCGGCTGGCCGCTGGTGTTCTGAGCAGCAACAAGGCCGGCAGCAGCGAGGAAGAGAGTAGCCTTCATCTTGAATGTTTGAGTGGTTGCGGTGAACAGAGAAAGTCTGGATGTGAATGGGTAAGCTGAGAGGAATGATAGAGAGCGAATGGAGATAGCGGGTGACAGGGTGACAAGGAGGGAGAGCAGTCAGCGTGAGCCTTTTATACCTGTTTAACTGCCGGGTCTGGTAAAGCCAGGGTCTGGTAAATGGCTACCCCATAGCAAACCTAAACAGGACATGGGTCAAACCTCAGGACATGGGTCAAACCTGCAGCCATGCCATTGACTGGAGAGCTCCAGCAAATATCGGCTGGTCGGTCCATGCTTGTTGGGGGCGCTTGGGTGAGCTTGTCGTTGCCCCTGGACCCCTGGGCCTGGAGCTTGAGCTAACGGAGGAGCCACCCTACGCGCTATTCCTTGTGGGGCGCCGGGGTAAACTCTCGGTACAGGTACTTGGCGAATCGTATATACCTTCACTCCAGCGGATGTCATCCCAATGCGGTGTTTCTGGGCTGGGCCGCCTTTCCCGCCCGACGAAAGCTTATTGACGCTCCAATTGAGTTTTTCCCAAACCTACCCAACAGATGGGACAAAAGCTCCGTGCCAATTTCCGTTTGGGGGCCGCGCGTTGGGCTTTCTTGTCTTGCGTTGGAGCTGCAGGTTTGAGGCTTGAAAAAAGAGGCCAGTGGCTAAATGCGCTGCCCCGGACAACCTCGAAAGAGAAGCCAATCAGAGGTAGAGTTTTCTCTGCGTCTCCAGAATCGCCCGTTTGTTCCTAAATCTTGGAAAGAATTACATACTGAGCTTTCAGGTGCCGAAACAATACCCGAGAACCAGGCCACGAGACGGCAACACCCTGGAATGGCCGAAATGAGATGGCTCATGGTAAGGCTGGGGTCCAGTCCAAGTGGTGATACGGACTCCGTAGCGCACGCATCCTTCTCCCAGCAGCTGTCAGCTTATCGTTCTTGCATTCAACGAGGCAATGTCACGTCAATGTACGGATACGTACCGTTACAGTTAGCGCCCATCTTCTAAACTAAAGTACTGAAATGTGCAGATTCACTGCCCGTGCAGTGCCGTGCCATTGGTAGATACAAGAGAGGGGCCTGTTGTGGTTGTTGCTAATTCGGGTAGGGATGGAATGGCTGTGACTTGGAATGATGTGCAGCACCGAAGACAACGGTCGATCAACGGTTGATCGAGTCTTTCACCTCGGCAACTGCTCCATTTTTGCACATGACTTTTTCTAGTCAGACGATAACAGGGGTACTCCTTGGAATGTGAACTCTCGATATATCTCCTCTGAATCAAAAGCGACTGCAGCCAAGCAGCCCTCACGGCCTATCCGTACAATACAGTACAGGGACACATGTTGCAGAGCCGCGCCGCCATGCATCACATCCATCACGCACGCATGCAGCCTACAGCAGAATACGAGCGAGGCCGGGGCAGCAGGCAGTGCAGGAAGCAGGACGCAGCAGCAGATCAGACGAAGTGAAAGGAAACGATCCACATCCGCAATCGCAATAGCCTGTCTGTAATGGATGCATGGCAACGTAATCGTAACATGTAGCGACTTGTACGGATACAAGTTGCCGACGTCGCACCACCATGTACACGTCATTCTGTAGGCTTGCTTCAAATGCCCCCAAACGATCGATTCCTACTGACAAAGGCTTGGCAGACCCCAGACTCACGCTAAGATCTTGCCTAGCTTATGAGAGAACGGCTGAGCTCGGCGCGGCACGCGGGAGAAAGACAGCATCGCATGTTCCTCATCAATCAACTGGTTCATCGAGGTCAGTCTATCGGCAGGCTGCAGCTCAGCCTTGCAAACTCCTTGAAGCTAAGTAAATATTGTTTTCTTCCTCACGTCTTTTCACTGACGTATACATCAGTCTCTCATGTCTACGTCCTTCGAGTGTAGGTAGGTATCGTGTGTTCCTTGTGGGGGAACAAGTTATGAGACCTCAATACGAGCAGCCAGCCACAGTCGCACTGGATTTCAGACAAGCTTGTTGATTATTGAAGCCCGTTGTATGTCTTGGTGTGTATATTAGATATTAACTATCGCTTTTATGAATCGTCATCCCATCGAGGCCGGTTCATAATGATAGGTCTCGCTGGGTCCCATGGTCCTCGTATCTCGTTCTTGTACTTTTGCAGTCCAATCAGCCACCAGCTGCATCCCCCCGTGGCCAGTACGGCGATGAGCACTCCCACAACCATGCCTACAAATCCGCTCTTCCACGGCCATCCATCTGTGCCCCTAGCGTCACCCAGAACGAGACCTACTCCGAGGCCTGCCCCCAGCACCAGCAGAATAGCCGATAGCACATGGAAACGCCAGCTGCGGTGCCGCACGTACCGCCGGAAAACGGGAAACAGCCCAAACACCTCGATGCTGAAGAGCGTCAGGCTAAAGACCTGCTTGGTAGAGGGCAGGCGGCTGGCCAGCACAGTCGAAGCCATCAGAGCGGCGTTGGTCGACAACGAGGCGGGGAACTTGGCACCCACGCCACCAGAATAGTCGAAGAAGAAGATGTTGATAGCGAGAAGCCAGAAAGACATGGCCCAGATGCTGTCGATCGATGTCGACCGTGTAAGGGATTTGAGGATAGGACTAAGTCCAAGAAGAGTGCAGTAGATGAGGATCGCTGACTTGACGGTCTCGATTCTTTGCCGAGACCGATTCTCTTCGGCTAATAAGGGCGGTGGCAGTTCGGGGAGGTGCTCCTGGCTGGCTCGAGGGGTATGCGCGGCGCCACTGGCCAGCGAGGTGGTTGAGGCTGACTGCGCTCGTCGAACTGTTGTGTGAGCATGTAGGTTGGTGGTCGAGCTCGCGGTTGAAGGGGCCGCCGACGGCCCGGCGGTGGACGGCGCCGACTCGATCCGGAGCGGAGGGGGGCGCCGGATACTACCGGCGCGACCCGGTCGCCTCATGCTGCCGGTCCGGCCGGCCCTCCCTGTCACGGTCGCTGACACGCCAAGACTCGGGTCATCAAGGTCCTCGATCTCGGACAGCCAACGTTCCCAGAGAATCCATCCGACAAACGTAGCGAAACTGCTCCAACTTGTGACGGCAACTGGGGAGACGCGCTCCTTGAAGATGCCGACGAAGCAGACGACAAAGATAATGACTGAGCAAACGTGCTGTAGTATCACTGTCGAGTCGGCGACGAGAGGCCAGAAGTCATATAGCTTTAGCCGGGGGTTTCGCTGAAGATTCTCGAGAAAGGTCGCTTGGTCCGTGTAGTTGTCGGGATCTGCGTGAATCGAAGGATTAGCCTGGGCTCTCTGCGTTTTGGAGCGGTCAGGCGATCAAGTAGAGGCTCATACACGATTGTTTCACCCACATCAGCTTCTTCCATGGACGCTTGCGCCTGCGACTCCTGCTGCGCGGACGGCGGGGAGGCGACACGAAGGCATCGTCAGGGGATAGGTGGGAGCGGCCAAACCCATGGAGCGTGGAACGGTCTAACGAGGGGAAAGGTGTCTCGTCATCGGTAGGGGACGGCATGCTCTCGAACAAGCATTGGAGGCGGCGGAGACGTCGCGCGTTTAGTAGATGCGGCCGTGGTCGTCGTACCCTTTGCCAGCGACTTGATCTTGGATTTGGAAGATGGTGATGGTGCCAATTGGCGGTTGCAATGTGTGGGTCGCTCAGGCTTAGCGGGCTTGGGGATCGGCGCGCCGTAATGACGCCCGCCATCGAGTCGGGTTAGGCGCGTCCCACTACTGTAGGTAACTATCCGCCTGTCGTCTTGATGGACACAGCAAGAAGAGTCTGGTTGGTGATGAAGATGATTTTTGCATCCTGTCTATCTAGTCTAGTTGAAGCCTGGCCAGAGCTAAGTCTGCATGAAATGGGCCATCGAACATGACGTACGTCTTTGTGTTTACAGAGGAAGGAAGAGTTCCTCGTGGCCGTGGGGCGCCAGGTACCTCATGCTCTCCCTCTCCATCTGACCGCACCGCAACAACGTCTCGAGTATGTCCGTCGTTGCCTGTCAAAACCTCGCGCCCAGGAATATACAGAGCCACGAGCTGTCACCGCGATATGCACAAGCCTTCCTTCGGCATAGCTGCACCGATCAACAGCCACGTATCCGTACCATGACCGGATTCAAGGCTGACTGATGCTGCATTTCGTTGTTTACCCTACACTACAGTGCCGACTCAAGACAGCGCTTCGTGACCACTCCCATGATCCAACAAGCGAAGAGACGCCATGCCATGCACGCGCGAATGACGAGAAAAAGGCATCAGAGCGGCAATGACTCGATATCGACCTAAAACCAGTGCTGATCCGATCTAGCTGTCCGATGTCCTCGGTAGCATCTCAGAAAGTGAATGGCTTGCTTCTGTCACAGCGCAGATACGCACACCGATGTTTCGAGCGCAGTCGCATCAGAACCAGCTTACCATCACCAGCATGAACTTGAACTTGAGCTTGAGAGAAGCTCACCCTCATCACCGCTCTTCCCTTGGCCCACTCTCCCGCTTGATCGGTTCGTCTTGGCAGCGAGAGGCAGCCCACACTGCCGACTCCATCGCATGCCCTTCCTCTCAACCGAGAAGCCGGCTTGACGTTGTTTCGTGGACACTGAGGATGAGGATGCAGCTTGTCGTCCTGTCACACTGATATTACCACATCCCCCCACAGGCTCCTCATCAGCGACCACTTCGCGTCTCGCAGCCAATCGACCAGCTTTTCCCTCCGATCCCGACAGATCAGATTGTGGAAAAAAACGTGGTCTCGGGACCAAAACAAAGCCACGCGCCTCGTACCTGCTGACGCTCCCTCCGTCGAGATTGGCGACAAAGGCAAAGCGCGGCCTAACATACCTCGCGCTGACGCCTGTTGGAGCTGCTCAGCCGGGACCGATCTCAAGTTCCAACCCAGATCTACCCGCCAATCAAGGCGCGACCTGACAGAGGTGTTCACGCTTGGTTTGTCCCAGAACCAGTCAGGCGGCACCAATCGCGTACCATCCCGCCTCAACTTCACGGGCTCCACACGGGGTTACCCGACATCCCTTGCAAGTTCCAAGCCCTCCCGCCTCACTTCGAGCGGATGGCAAGCCAACCCAAACCGCCGGGTCCAGCTTGTCAGGTGTCTACTCCGTAAGGGATTCGGTATACGTACGCGTAGACAAGTCAATGGGTATTTCCAAGGGCGCTGGGTGCATCTCGCTCCCCAGCTCGAGACTGCAAGGCCTGGAATTGACCGGGAGTGGATGTGAGACATGGTGATGAACTCCGGAAACAACATGATGCGAACCTGGGCTCTGTGTAGTAGACCCATCGTTCTGGAGAACCCTCATGCCCGTCCATGCTAATCCCGGCATCCCCAGCACCACGAGCGGCGACCACGAGGGTGATAGTGACATGTACTCCGTGTCAGCCTCCGGGTTGATACTGACTGACCTCGTCTGCCCTAGCATCACGTCGGTTGTGTCCGCTGGCTGCGCTCTCGTTAGTACCTAGGCGCGTATCATGCAGCCACGCCCGGGATAGGCTGGTATCAGTCTACTCACATCAGACCATCATCCAGGACAGGTTCTGCTGAGATTCTAGATTGGCGAAGTGTTTCGAGGTTTGGAACCATTGGGCTTCTGACTTGCCCGTCTATTGTATTAATGCCTACGCGACCATCACGACACGCAACAAGAAGACACAATGAGCATATGATATGCGAGATCCAAATCGGGACAGAACAAGCTGCGATCTCCAGATTCGAGCGGTACTGTAGAGCTCGGCTGGAGAGAGGGACCGGCGTGGCGTTCCCCAGCTTACTTTTTTGCAAGAGAGCTAAGAGGCGCGAAATACCCGATACGTGTGATCGTCCACTGAACTTCTTGCACCATCTGCGGCTCACCCCGGTCTCATCACCGCTCTCTTCCTTGGAGAGTAGCCTCATTGGCTGACTGACCGAGGGAACAGGACCGGGCATGCAACATGCCGCTATCGAACCGCTAGAAGCGGTGTCGGTGAACCATCCCATCCCGGTTTTGGCAGACTGTGGCACAGTATAGCATCACGTCCCACGATGGCTTCACGGGGATTATTTATTTTCCCCGCCCGGACATGCCGCAAACGGCCATGCCCCCAACATGTAGGTATGACACCGTTTCCGTCCTGTCCTCGTGAGAACATGACCCCTGCTCTAGGCTCGACAATATGTTGGCCGACGTGAGATTAATACCGCTGCTCGTACTGTACCTCTGCTTCATCCGCAAACCTCCAATGATCTCTCCTTACGTTGCTCCTTGAAAGTCGCCCACTGCTCTCGCCAGGGACATAACTACTATGTCACCGCTCTCCTCATACGAGTTTGAGACCATGTCGTCTCCTTGCTCCTCAAGTTCGTCAATGACCAGTTTTGCTTCTCTACCTACCGAACTTCGCCTCAAGATATGGTCACGAGCCAATGAGCCTCGGGTTATCCTATACAGTGACCTAGTTCAGAAAAGCCGCTATTATCCGCTGCCTACTGTTGCACAGCTCAATGCTGAGGCGCGGGACGAAACCAGGCTAGGGTACGAGCCAGTAGGCCAAGGATCATATTTCGACTTCTCGAGGGATATTCTTGTCTGCGACCACAATATCTCGGATCAAGCACCTGACGCTTATTTGGAGGATGTCGCGCCGCGAATACGACGACTAGCCTTCTGGGATTGCTTCCCCGACGATGGGCGGGTTGATGGGCCGTATCATTACTCTGTCTATCTGTCAGCGTGTTATCGCCAGCGGAATTTCGGCAAGATCGAGTTCGACCGTTTCTGGTTCCCAAACCTGGATGACTTATGGATTGTCAAGGTGGGAGAGATTGACCCGGCATGGATGATTCATGTGGATATGAAGGCGCCATATGAAGTTCGTCTCAAGGAGCTGGCCAAGCAGTTCAGATATTGGGTAGATGAGAACATCATCGAGATGGCGCCCCTGGATTTAAACGACCCTGAATCCAAGGCCGTCCTCAATGAAGGTCGCTGTGGGAAAGAAGACTGCCATGAACTCAACAAAGGACGCAGCAAGATGGTATCCAAGGTTGTCTTTCTCGACGGAAAATACGAGGCTCCCGACGACAGCAAGAACTGGGTGCGAATCTTGCCGTGGCATGTGGATGAAGAGAAGTTCAAGGAGAACAGGACATGCGAGAACAGGATGAGATGGGTGCTTGTGGAGAGGATTTTGACGTTCGACTTGCAACGAGACGGATGGAGCGAGTCAGGGTGCGAGGTCAAGCGGCACAGACGAGGCAAATGAAGTGAGGGGGCTGAGATGGAACCTTTCAGGATTTGAGGATTTGAGGTGATGGGATCCCGTCGGAGACAGACTTACTTGGTCAAGGGCTCGTCGAGCATGCTTCAGCAGCTGGTGTGCTGACAGAATGACGTAGCAAGACTCCTGCTTGCGAAGCAGAGACGGAGACTCAGTTCCTGGCCACCCTTGCCCGGTATTGGTGTCTCGGTGACCTCCACACCGGATCAAGAGATGAACTTGGCTCTAGGAAGTCAGCGCCTGGATAGGACCTAATCCTCACGATCTTGAGATGAGCCCGGAATTCCCGAGACATGGACATCGATGTACCCGACTGAAAGTGCCGACATTTTCTAAACTCCACGGCGCCATGTACAGAACTTGTTGATGCACACAGCAATTGTACTATAAATGAAGGAGAGTATGGCTTGGTAGACTGGGTATCTGTTTCATCGTATTGAAGACATACAAGAGGTATGTTCTTTGCAGCTTACACTAGGTTAGAAAGGCCGGGGAGACGGGATTTAGATTTAGTGATATGTACAGAGAAATTTCCCAACCAGTATGCTCGTGTTCTGATTCTGATTTTTTAGAACAGATACGGAGCAACAACATTAGAGCCTCTAACATTTGTCAAGGCTGTTCTTTGTTCGCTTTGGAAGGACGTTTCTGACCTTGGCATAGGAGCGCACTCCTTTGTTTCTCTCGGAGCTCGACCCCCTGAGTTACAGTCACACGTTGTTAGAGTCGAACACCAGAACACCAGAACATGGAATGTCGAACAAAAGAGTGTCGTTGTTAGAATTATGCACCGCATCTGAAAGAGGCCACAGAAATAGTACTTAAGGGGCCTCGTAACTCTGTGATATTCTTTTTCTCATCCGCGTCATTGCACCGAAACATTCATTGGCAGTTGAGCTCATCAACTGCATATTCCAGAACGAGTTCCAAATCTATCCGAGGGTTGCAATTCAAAGACGTCCCGATGCTCAAGAACACCATGGGGAAAATGACCCGGCTTCCGAGGCCAGTTCCTAGGAGGAACCAGGTACGCTCAACTCTTGGAACCCTGCCTGGGCAAGCCAGCCTGACGTTGTGGAAAGAGATAGCTGAACCGAGGATTATAGACTTTGTTCCTGGGCAGTTTCTGCGTAGCGCAAACGCATGCTACGGAACCGAGATGATGATCCGTGGCAACCATGAAGCCCGCGCCGCTTTTCAGCGCACGCATCGCCTCTTGTTTTCGGACTGCGACTACCAACTGAGGCGGATGAACCCAGTCAAAGACACGTTATTGACAACCAACATGATGCTGCCAACACCAAAGTTTTCAGGAGTGTACGGCAACTTTGGGATATCCGCTATCAGTCTGCCCATCTGGAAGCTTGCGTCGACTTTCCACAACTGGAACCGTGATTCCCCTATGGACCTGAACAAGGTGAGTGAGAAGCCGCTGAACCTCTCGTCATTTCCGCATCTACGCGAGTTTACCATGATGTGCTCGGGCTCCACCTCAAATGCATCCTCCAAAAGCGGTGACTCTTGGGGATCATCATTCATAGCCGCTGGCGGCTGGTACGGCTTCCGGTACTTTGTCAAAACACGGCGCGTCGAGTTCACCCGGCTTGCCTGGTACGAAGTCCGGGACATGGTTCTTGCGGGCGAGAGCTCCCAGACTGGATTCCCCGACACGGTGGCGCGCCTGTGGATCGTGAGGCCGGGTGAGGAGAGCAAGCTGAAGACGGAGCCGCACCACGCGTGGGAGAAGCTACGTCTGGACTCGGAGGCTGAGGGTGCGCGAATGAACAAGGTGAGACAGTTGTGGCGGCTGACGTGGACGAGACTCCAAAGTCCGGCTTATGTGAGGCCGACGATGATGATTTCTTGAGATTGACTTGTATTCCTTTCAGTGTTTATTGGTTGGCTGGTGCCAAGGTCGGGTTTTCATTTATTCTCAAGCCCAAATAAAGTGAATCTTACAAATGCATGACGGCTAAAGCAGGCTAACAATAAAGCTTGGCAATAGAAGAATAGGGACATGGGCCGAGTTTCGGAAACGAGTAGACTATCGGCTATCATGTCCCTATTCTTTGTGGGTTCCGTTCCCCCGCACCTCACCTCACCTCACCTCACCTGCGCTGACTCCGACGTGAGGATGCTGGATTAGTGGAGCTTATTATTTGTCGAGAGGTTGGAATATCCATATTGCGTGACATTTGCAGGGCCCAGCATCTCAAAGAGAGTTGTCAGTGTGAGTTGCTATAAACTCACGACTCAACCGGCCAAGTTTTCGACGACATCACCTCACCTCACTCACCCTCACCCTCGAGGCAAAATGACCCTCAAAGGCGATGTCCTCCTCATCTACCTCCCCAGCCCAGCACCTCAAGCCTTCCTCGATGCCGCGAACGCCAGGTTCCCTGAGCTTGAAATCCGATGGATCGAAGCACCCATGGTGAACTTCATGCTGTCAACTCTGGATCATCTGCCTCCAGAGGTATGGGAGGGAGTGACCATGTTGTGCATCTACCATATACCTAAGCCGGAGCTCGTTCCAAAAGCACGATTCTTCCAGGTTGCTTCGGCCGGTCTGGATATGTGGCTGAACTATCCAAAGTATCAGGATCCGCATGTTCTCTTTTGCCATGCCGGTGGCTGTCAACCGTATGTGATGCTGTCTTCGGCCTGTGTCCGTATCATGGTGCTAACGTTGCTAGCCCTCAAATCGCGGAATGGGTAATTGGAACATTCCTATCTCATCAACACCACTTTCAAGTCTACGCCGATCAACAGAAACAAGGACTATGGCGACCCAGACTTGAACTTGGCATGGAGGTCTCGACTGGCCGTCGCATGTAAGGCCACCGGTCCCCTCACTACCGGAGCAGTTCCTAACGATATCTCAGGGGTGTTCTTGGATATGGCAGCATCGGCAGAGAGTGCGCTCGTCTTGGTCAAGCCCTGGGCATGGAAGTATACGCCTACACCCGCCGCGAGCGCTCAACGCCCGAGTCTCGTCGCAACGAGACTTACACTATCCCCGGTACCGGCGACCCGGATGGTCTCATCCCATCAAAGTGGTTCTGCGGTGGCTCAAAGGAGGACATCAACCACTTTCTCTCCCAGGACCTTGATCTTCTCGTTGTCTCCTTGCCCTTGACTGACAGCACAAAGGGCCTTCTCAGCACCGAGCAGTTCCACGTCCTTAGCAAAAACCGCAAGAAAACGTTCGTTTGCAACGTTGCCCGAGGACCCATCATCGACACTGACGCCCTTGTTCACGCCCTGGAGAACCGACTTCTCCGTGGATGTGCTGTGGATGTCACAGACCCAGAGCCCTTGCCAAAGGGCCATCCGCTTTGGAAAGCCCCTAACTTCTTCCTCACTCCCCATGTATCCTGGCAGTCGTCCAGGTTCTGGGACAGCCTTTCGGGGCTGCTGCTTGAGAATCTTGAGCGCTTGGCAAATGGCCGGCCTGTGGTGAATCTTGACAATATAGGCAAATAACGCAATACCAATCTGCTGCCTTCATTCCCAATTAGAAGCAGGAGGACGGAGTGGTGAGCTGGGGTGCATACAAGCACTATAGGGGTTTTCTATGTAGGTACATATACAAAGAGTAAAAACTCAAAAAGGAAGATAGGCTGCTACGTCGATGGCTGTATGAGAAATATGTCGACGAATACTCAGCAATCCAAAAGAAGAATTCCACATATTTCTGAATGAAGAACTCCACTTGTAGAGCGAGAAGTACCCAGCCAGCCGTCTTTAACGCCTCAACGAGAAAAAGCAATCCAGCCTCCGGTGTCCGACGAACCGTCACACCATCATCTGCGGTAATATTATATTGGATTCCTCCGATCATTTCTCCTCAAGCTCGATGCTCGCGACCACTCGCCCGCTGATCTTCTTAGTCTGTTGCCCAAACTGATGCTGGCGGCCGAGAGTCCTTGCATCCGCGAAGGCACGGCTGGTTCGACCCTCTCCCATTCGCGAGCCTCCTTTTCTTCGTCACTGTCACCTAAAGCTGGGCCCGGCAGCATTGGCATTCTCTGTCCCTTGAGCATTGCTCCTTGTAGGGCTGCCCATGATTCGACCTGTCCATCTGCTGCCTCTTCAACACAGTTGCATTCATCACCTGCGGGGCATTGGGTCTCGCCGGCAGCATGCCACTCTGCCAGACACGCCTCATGGCTTGCGCATCCGCAGGCTAAGCATGGTGGGAAGAGGGCATCCAAAGGTTCGAGGCAGTAGACGCACACGAGTTGGCTCTGAGTTTGATGACAGCGATCGCACGTTCCTACAGCGCCACCAACCTTCGAGTCCGTAGACGTGTAACGTAGGGGCTCGAGCTGAATCTCGTGTATACGGCACACTCCAGTGACGTCGAGTCCTCGTCCTGATGCGAGTAAGGCTTGGAGCTGATCCTTCTTTCCCATGGCGATAGGAGACGAGTTGGGGCGGTTAACAGGCCCATTTCCGCTCGCACCGTCAAGAACAGCGGTCGAACCATGGAAGCTGCTGTCCATGTGCCCGCCGGTCATACCACCTTCCTTGAGCGCATTGAACTTCATTATCTCAAGCCTGGCAAGTGGTTGATCCCACATTTGCAGCATCTCGGCGTACGCATATCGGTAGTGTGCATAGACGTCAACTCGGTTTGATTCGAGGAGTGGTGTGCTCAGCCAGCCATCATCATCGAACATGGTTTGGTCCTCCATAGTAACCGATATCTTTGTAGGGACCAGCGGCAGCATATCATCCTTTCGATATTCATCATCATCCAAAGAGCTTCTGCCACCGCTAGAATCCATCGCCGTTGATGCACTCCACGTAACGTTACCTGGAGCCAGACTGCTAAGAATGGTTTCTGCCGGACTTGGCTTTTTTTTTCCATGACTTGGAGGGGATGACGAGCTCACGCCAGCAAATGAACGAGGTAGATTGGCGGCAAAGGCCGATGCGAACCCAGAGTTCGCTCGATGAAGGAAGCGCGTGTTCGGAGACGTAGATACGCTGGGCGGTGGCTCAAGATCCCCGAGATACTCCTTGAACTTGTTCGGTGGTGTCTCTCCGCAGGAGTAGGAGTTTGATGCTGGGTCTCCGCCCCATAGGACATCGTCAGATGCCTGCGATCCCGCATAATGAACAGGGGTATGTACAGTCATTGGTGTTGTGATAGCAGAGTTGGTATAGCTACGGCTGTTGATGTTCCACAACGAGGCATCCGTGGGGAAGTAGTCGAGGGAGAAAGCTGGTGCCTTGAAAGGAAGGGGAGTATCTGGTTGCGGCAGATGCGACTCGAAATAGGCCACACTATCAAGGGCGAAAGATTCGCTGAATATGCACGAGAGCATTGCCAACATCTGAATGTCGGCAATCTTCTCATAATAGGAGAAGAGGTCCATGATAAAATCCCTAGCCAAGGGATGTTTGCCCCATTTCACCCTGCCTGACAGAGTGCGGTCAGTCCTGTCCATGTATGAGTCAAGAGAAGAGGAGTCCCCATGGCATTTTGAAGCCACATCGTGAGCAATCACCAAAATAGAGTCGCGCCTCTGATTGTGGGACAGTACTTCAAGCGGAACACCTTTCTTTAAAAGAAGGGCTAGATATCGCCACACGTCAACCAGATCCTTGGCATCGTACTTCTCAGCAACCCGAGCATTATGCTCGCAGACATCAGCTCCGTCGCCAAAGATTGCATACTCGCGCGCAAACTCTTCCTTCGACGGTAGGATGGCGCGGAGGTCATGTATCGATATCAGATTCTTCGGTCGCCCAGGTCGTCGACGGCTGGTACCAGTGCCCGTGCCAGTACCAACACCGGTGCCGCCGCCACTCGAGCGTATTGATCGGTCTTCACTCCATGTCTTCCTAAACTGGCGGCTCGGGTGATACCAAAGGCTGATCTTGTGCATCGATGTCGATTCTGAATCACTTGAGGAGGAGGAGGAGGATGAAGACCCAGAAGCAGATGAATCAGAGTCCCCGCTTGACACAGAGGCGTCCTCTGCCATAAACCTCTGTCGGGGCCCGAGGTCGTGGGCGATCCTACCAAAGCCCGCGAAGAAGGGCTCCCCTTTTGGACGTTCTCTGTATGCGTCCATGGTGGTAGTAAATAGCGCTCTTGCTTTCTCCTCCTTCGAGGGAAAGAAGCAGACCAAACGCCCGTTGTACGAGAACCTAGCACCGCACGTTCTAGGTGGTGGTGGTACGATAGTTCTGTTGGGAGGCGCGAGTGCAGTATCTGTCTCGTTGTGCAATGGGAGTTCCTGCGACATGGACGCCGAACCTCCGGCGGGTATGTCTTCATCAGACTCGCTTGAACTCTCGTCGGCCAAACCGTCAAGCTCATCGTCAAGATCTCGCACATTCTTGAAGAACGTTGTACTGCTTTCGAGGTCAACTTCCCCAAGGAGATATGTGAAAGCAACTTCGAGGCAGTTCTGTTTCCTCTGCAAGAACTGATCGGCCAGCTGATGGATCTCGGCGTCGATCTTCTTGTGAGTTTCTGCCGGCATGAAAGATGACCTTTCAACGTAGAACTTGGGTGCCCTGGCCTTTGGATAGCCGATTGGAATGTCGATTCTGACCTTGATAAAAATGGTTTCCCCATCTACACCCCAGGGCCCATTTAATGAAGCGTTGAGTGATAGGTTGTCCATATCAATGTTCTCCCATCTCACTTTGGGAAGTTGTGTGCTGACACGCAATAGTTCTTCCTGGATAGTGTCGGGCTCGGCCCATTCGTCATCAGGATAGCCATGACCAAAGATGCCCGAGTCCTTTGACATATGTCGTTTTGCGCCGGTCGAGGCATTCCTCTTAGTCATCGCAATGCCTTTCATCCAGCCAATCTGTGACTGACTACGATCGAGGGTCCTCCCAGAAGTAACCTTAGCCTTCATCGAGGGGCCTCGCCATGCCACACCTGTGCGATGGTTTTGGCTCGTGCCTGATCGCATACCTAGCGTCAGAGCGCTCTGTCTGTAATTGCTGCCGCCACCGGGTCGATGATCGCTCATAGTAGCAGATTTGCGATCGCGATCCGCGCTTTCGTCTACTGTACGGAAAGTTTTGTATGTGGCACCTTTGCGAGTGAGGCTGATACCCGGCTCTGCAGCCATTCCTCGAGTGTGACCAACGGCGGCTAGCGTATGAGGATCGGTGCATTGAAGCCTGAGCTCATTGTCCGTCCCCCAGGAGACGAGTTGAAATTCGCGGTCGTCCATGCCATTATCATTTATGCCGCCACGACACCGCCACAGAAACTCCTTTGCTTTGTGATCTCCGTGGCCCGGCCAGACCTCCACTGGACTGGCTGTCACCTCGGACCCTTCCGCGAACCGGGTGTCATACAGATAAAGATCCCCTGGTTCATTCTGTGGTATAGCAAGAAGGCCATGTCCGAAAGGCGTGTGACGAGCTCTCCAAACCGGGAAACCCGTTTCAATGGTGTGCTCAAGCGGATCATCAGCACTGTAATCCCAGAACTTGATTCTCTTGTCGATGGAGCATGAGACAATCGACGTTGCGCGAGTTCGATTCCAGTCAAGACCGTATATCTTTGACTTATGAGCTTTGATGGATTTGAGAGGTTCCGACGAGCGCCTTTCATCCCAGATGTGTAGCCACCGATCATGGGCAGACGCAAGAATATGAGAAGTTTGGCGGTTGTATTTGACCTGAGATGCACCAGCAGTCCAATCACAAAACGTGAGAACAGGTTGCCGTGGCCTTCGAAGATCCCATGCATGGATATATCCATCTACTGAGCAGGTCGAAAGAAGATCGGGGTGATGGGCAGACCAATTGACATCGGTGATTGCACGGCTGTGGCCTTGTAATGAGTGCTCAATCGCTCCAGAACTGGAGTCCTCTCTGCGATTAAGGTTCCATACGAGAGCACGATGGTTGGCCGCTGAAACGATCCAGTAGTCTCGAGCAGCAAAGGGTGACCATTGAACATCGACCACCAGCCACGGGAGGCCATGGGTCCGTAGTCGTCTTGGGGGACTATATGGCGAATCCAAGTCTATGATTGCCAGTCCATCGGGTCTAAAGAGAATCAGTCGATATCCGTTGCCGCAACTCTGCCTAGGGTAACACACGAAGCTAAGGCGACGTCTCGTCCAGCAGGAGAGATGGTGGCTGAGCCGACCAGGCCATCGACGTGGATGGTGCCATCAGCCTCGAAGCTCTCACTATCGTACGCCGACTTGATGACTTTACCCTTCTTAGGCGGGTCGGCGAGTTGGTCGAAGGAGGGCATGGTGATGGCCGTGTTAAGAAGCTATCATGGCATTTCTCATGTCGGAGCTCATATAAGGTAAGGTAGGTCTGAACTTATTAGAGCTATGATCAAAGGCGCAGCGCCATTGGAGGGCTTCGGGTCATATCATAGCTTGATCCAATCCCTTGTAGCGTTTTTGAGCCGTAATGGTGTTTGTCGTTTGAGTGTCGGCGGATGCAGAGGGTGTCTTTGGATGGGATGAAGTTGCTCAGTGACACTCGCGTCCAAACCCCCATCGGGTGGTCAGCGGATTGCATTGCGCGCTAATAAGTACGGAGTACCACCCCTGCAGTTTTGAACGCGTTGGTACCTCCCCCGCCATCATAGCACCGGACGGAACCTGCCGCGGTCTTATCGCCGTGTACCTACAGTACCGTATTATGACAGACAGCCTGCCTGAGTGATGCATGTAATTTCTTCCTTGACCACATCTCGTCACCCGACTCATTTTGTTCCGCTTGTTCGTTGGTATTCTCTTGCCCTTGAGACGTTGCGCAAACCCCGACAAACCCACGACTTGCCCTTTACACTTTGGCTTTTTCTGACGAGCTGCGATCTTCCCTTTTGCCCCTCGACGCCATCCGCCCTCGTACTTCCCTGCCCCGCCTCGTTTCAAGGGTTCAGACTTCACCAACGGTCCTTCACCGTCAAAAGCACAAAGCCCCGGTTCAAGGGCTCAACACCAGAGTCGCGCTATCCCTCCCTCGCCCTACAGCTGCGGACCAGCGTCCTAGATCATCAAGATGGCTCTCCCGAAGCGCATTGTCAAAGAAACGGAACGGCTCATGGCCGAGCCGTAGGTCATCCCCCAAGGGTCTTGCGCTGTGATATCGCATTTAACACCCGTCGCGATACAGTGTTCCAGGAATCAGTGCTGTTCCCCACGAGGACAACCTACGCTACTTTGACGTCGAGATTCACGGTCCCGCTCAGTCGCCCTACGAAGGTATGCTCTGCGCCTACAAAGTCCCTCGGTCAGACGCTGACACACCGTCCCAGGTGGAATCTTCAAGCTCGAACTCTTCCTCCCCGATGACTACCCGATGACGCCTCCCAAGATTCGATTCCTCACAAAGATCTTTCACCCCAATGTGGACAAGCTCGGCCGCATCTGCCTCGATGTCTTGAAGAGTGGGTTGAACATGGAGTTCCACTCTGGAGAGCAGTGAAGCTGACAAATGCTATAGACAACTGGTCTCCCGCCCTGCAAATCCGAACGATTCTTCTCTCGATCCAAGCCCTTCTCGGTGCGCCGAACCCCGATGACCCCCTCGCTGCGGACGTTGCCAAGAGTTGGAAGGAGGATGAGCAGGCGGCTATCGCAACCGCCAAGGAGTGGACTGCAAAGTATGCGCAGCCTTAAAGAAAGAAACAAGAAATACAAATACAAAAGAATCAGACTTTGAAAGGCCTCGAAGATGAAGCTAGGAGCATAAATGCTGGAGTTCCGGGGCCAACTGATGTCTCATTGTAGAAAGAAAGCATTCGTCTTGGAGTGGGTACAAAGGCGCTTGCAAGTTTCCGCTTGGTGTTGTCTTATAGATCTGGAAGTTTTCGTTTGAGTGAGAAACATGTCGAATTTGAGAAATTTGAAACTGATGTGCGATGGTTCCAGGTTGCGGCGTGCCAATTCTGGATGCTCATGACCACTGATTCCTTCATCTGGACAATTGTCTGGTTCTCATTTCAATACATTGTTGTTCTTCTTGCTGTATGTTTGAGGGTGATATGAATACTAACAAACAGTATGAGCTGATGCTTGCTCCCTTTTATCAAACCTTGACTTACAGACGTCTTTCACGTTTATGCAACACGGATCTTACCAAGACCAAGGCTGGCTTGCCCTTGAAAGTTGCTATGAACTCTGCGCCAAACTTCGTTGCATCATTCATTCTATTGAAGGAATGGACAACAGTCCGTTTTTCGACTCGAGAGAATGTTGCGGGCAGCATGCGAATTTGCATGGATAACGGGTCGAAGTTGGAAGGGAACCAAAACGGCGACGGTAGAGCAGCGAGGAAAACAGCCAGACTTCCCCATAGTATACACCAATTGAAACTCTTTGCCTAGTTGAGAAGCCATCTTAATCCCTCTACCATCTTCTTCTCGGCGGCCAAGGACTGAGCCAGGTGAGGAGCTTTCAGCCAAAACGTATGAGGCCATCCCATCTCAATTTGCACTTGGACCTCAACGCCTGCTTCTCTCAAGATCATTGCGTAGCAAAGTCCATCCGAGTATATTGTATCATTGGACGTGAGTTGAATCCAGGTTCGAGGCTGGCCCTCCAGTTCAACCTTCGTAGCGTCAAGTGGCAGTTTATCAAGGCCATCCCTTGGAACATCTCGTTGCAGGTATCCGTTCAACGACGTGATGAAGGTCGGGGAGACGCTGGTATGATACAGTTGTAGCCGCTCTGGGATGAACTCCGTTCCGCTAGGTCTGTCGGCTGTGACAGGGCATCTCAACAATAGACCATGGATAGCTCCCTTGGGCGCTGCTTGGGATACTGCTGTTGCCATCTGTCCACCGCTTGAACTTCCCACAACAATAATGTTCGTTGCTTGGCCTTGGAATACTTGGAATCCATCCATACAATCCTGAAGACAAGTACTCGCGGGATACGATGGTAATAGTCGATAGCCGATAGAGAACAGACGGACTTTTCCTACCCCAGACTTGACAAGGTGTCGGCAAGAGAGCTCCTCACTGTCTGCTTCGCCGACTTTGAGTCCTCCTCCGTGTAAGTATACAATAATAACTTCGGGCTCTTGCCTTTGGTTCTTGGCGAGGTCTAGCTGAAGAACTGGAATAGGGAACCCATCCAATGACGAGAGAATGGTAAACTCTTTCTTGTCAATTCCCTGGGATAACTCGTAGTCTCGTGTTCCGGGCGCCATCAATCGTGCGTGAGAATCGCGGCACTCCTGAGCATAAATGGGTTGTCTCTCCAGGACAGAGCTGAAGATTCGAGGAGGGCCTCTTTGTTTGACTTCCTCCTCATATTCCAACCAGGCGGGGTCCAATGGTGGTGCCGTTTTAAAGGCGTAGCTTTTGATCTCAGGGTCGGGTAAAGCCATTTTGAGATAACATGAGAGTATTCAAAGTATTTATATGAGCCAAATATGGAATGACCTTCTTGGAAGAGAGTTGCAGGGGAGCAATCATGTGTAACTGGGTTGACTTGGACTCTGGGTAAAGACCTCGAGAGCCACACGTGACGACAGGCTTCATCGAGGGCTTCGTTTGAACACACTTGAAAATTTGGGAAGGTATTGGTTTCATTTGTAAATCCAACACTTTTAGAGTACTATGACCATTGAATGATAAGTTACCTGAGTTAAATGTGACCCGACGTAGCCTCGAGGTGACCACATTCGACCAACAGAACGGTTAATGAGAGGCTGTATCTATCGGCCAAACGTCAACCACTTAATAATTGAACTCGCCCCAAAAAACTCCGATGTCGTAGCAAGGTTCTAAGTTGACATTGGGATGAGTCGAAACCCGTCGATGTACATGATAAATAAACTGGCCTTCCCTTACTTTCGCGCGGAGATACAGGGTATGTCGCCCATAATGTTTAAGGTAGTAAATGGAAGGTTATTTTAGAGGAACTCATCGTGGCTCTCATATTGAAAAGCGTCTGACCTTGCGATGACTTCGGTTTCCTTTTACTGGTGGCTGTATTCTGTGCAGCGTGACATCCTCCGTCAACGACCGGCGGAACTCCCCATGTGCTGTCGTCTCCAAAGTAGATCCGCACTCGGTCGAGCGGAGACTTGACACTCAGGCTTCCGAAGGTAAGATGCACCTAGAAGTCAACTTATGACACCAGATTTCGTCATCTCAAGGAGTAGAATATGACAACTGTACTGACTGTAAGTTGATAGTTTCGAGAAACGAAAAAGAAGACTACTATTGACTGATTCAAACAAGGATCATCGGTTCCTAGACAAAGGGAAACGACTCGGGCGGCATAAATCCAGGAGATACTGGATAAACAGCACTGACGCACAGTAGTCTCTCGAGTCAAAGATTATTGTAACTTGGGGTGGGAATCATTTCATAGCATTGTACACCCCCAACATTAGGTAGGCTTCCTCCTCGGGGGACTACATATTTCAGACGAGCCCGATGTTGCAAAGTGGGTGGTATGAAGCATAGAGGAAACGATGTAGGTGGTTGGGTACGAGGAAAACCTGGGTTCTGCCTCGGGTTCTCGGATCTACAATGCTAGAGTACACAACGCGAAGCCGGGAAGCGGAAATCGCGATTCGATTAAACCATAGCCAGGTCGCCGAACTTCTCCTGTAGAGTGTGTTAGAACTGTAGGGAATAACATATTTCAAATAACGTACCTTGTAGCCTGGCACCATCCATCGGCCCTTGGAAACGAGCTGAGCAGTCTTCTCGTCGATTGACTTCTCAGCGGCGGCAACCTCATCCTGTAAAGTGTGAAAACCAGTCCAAAAAAATCGGAGGCGGTGATACGTACGACAGTAAGGTCCTCGAATGGTCGGGCCTCCTCGATGTTCTTGAGGGTGGCAGCAAGGTCCTTGAGCTCCAGGTCAACGGCCTGCTTGGTGGCCTCGGCGTTCTTCACGGCCTCGGCCTCGAAGGCGTCAATGGCCTTCAACTGTCGGCTGACATCGTAGGTGACGGGCTTGAAGGCGTTGAATCGCTTCTCGATCTCGTCGACGATGGCCTGGTTCTTGAGAACGGATCGGTACTGGGAGAAGTCGATGGTCGTGGGCTTCTCCTGGAGCTGCTGGACTTTGCGGCGGACGTCCTCGTTGCGCTTCTTGAAAGCCTGGAGGGAGGCGACGGTCTGGCCACGGAGACCGAGGGAGTTGGTGACCTTGGTCCAGTCAAGCTTGAGAGCTGCGCTTCGCTGTCGGAGAAGGAGAAAATTAGCTCATGCCTTTGGAGGGCGTACAGACTCGTGTTTAAGGCCGGGACAGAAATGGGCGGCATCTGCCACCAGTAGCACGCGCTAATTGATGGATTGAACTTACAGTCGCCATTTTGAAGGAGGGTTGCGATGTCGAGGGAGCGGAGAGTATGATCTTGATTGATGTTGATTGACTTTGCCGAACTTCGCCAGGGAACAACCGGGCGCTAGCAAATCACGTGATGGTACTCAGAGATCCGACGAGCGGCTTTCTCGGAGCCCCTCAACGACAGGGTTGGGTATCACTCAAATACTGGAGATGGGGAAACGCTCAGTTAAATCCTATGAATGTTGAAAACACAAGAGCTTTATGTGATATTTTGAACTTTGCCCAGAAAGCTGTATAGAAACACAGTACGTACTTCAGAATGGCCGTACTTAGTCTGGAGACTGCCTATACATTCATATTCACTGCAACTACTGTAACCAACCCCATGTACTTGTGGTAGCTGGTAAAGTAATCTTGACGGAATGTAGGGAGCTTTCCCTCCCTTCAATTGATTCCATTGTTTGGCATCAACTCCTTTTCGCAGGGTACAATTCGCCCAGAACTAATACAGAGCCCAGTGCGTGTCCCATGCACAAGCTTTTGTGGAAGATCCAGTCCAGCCAGACAAGTCATGCCTAGATACTTAGGGCCATGATGGAATTGACAATATCATTGTCGTTTTCCTTCAATGCCTTGACTGCCTTTTTGCGGCTGACATTGGCTTGGGTCATGACAAGCTCAATGTCCTTGTCCTCCAGACCTGAAGCATCAACCTCCTCATCATCTTCCTCCTCCTCTTCATCGTCGTCGTCATCGTCGTCGTCGTCGTCGTCGTCGTCGTCGTCGTCCTTCTTGGCCTCGGCGGACTCGACAGCCTTACTAGACTCGCCGTGGTTGTGGCCAGCGTGCGGGTCGGCCTCGGCGTTGGCGGTAGCGAGCTGCTGAGCAGCAGCTTGTTGGGCAGCAGCGTTGACATCCTCGATCTTGGCCTCACCAAAAACACTGCAGCAGGGGTTAGACATGTTGTATTCAGGACCGCGACCACTCACATGTAAGTGTTGCTGTTGGGAGACTTGTAGACCTCGGGGTTGTTGATGACGAAGAGGATCTGAAGCATTTGTTTTAGCATGATCCCTCATGTACCCCTCCACGCCTCTCGACCGGGATACTCATCACTCACGTTCTTGGGGCGCCGGAGAGTGACACGGGTGATGCCTGGGATGCGGGTGAGGTGCAGCTTCTCGAGGGCCTTGCGAGCCTTCTTCTCGTTGCGGTTGTGGATCACAGCGGTAGAACCAGCGGGAAGCTGACCCTCGCCGACCTCCTCGGTCTCGGACTCGTCGCTGCTGTCATCCTCGTGCTCCTCGACGGTGGTCTTCTTGGGCTCCTCGTCGGGAAGCTCTTCAACGCGGGGGTTCGACATTTTTGCGACTGGTGCGGGCACAGGTGTTAGTGACTCGGTCAATTCTTTGGTGAAGATTTTGTGGCCAGAAATTCGTCTCCGCCGCCGAAATGATGATAAAATGGCACAATGAACGAAACTGCAGCTGCGCACTTACTGGTTTGCTGGTCCCAGTTACGTCTGTTTGCTGGCCTGGTCTCTCACGTCGTCGTTTTGTGATGGGAATATCGCACAGTGGTAATTCTAGGGCTTGGTGTGAAGGTGGGAACTAAACTTCATTAGGTAATCAGGTTTTGCATCGCTCTCATGTGTCTCAGTCCCTCAGTCCCTCAGTCCCAGACGGGAATGACGACGAAATTTGACGGATATGTACCTAGGTATGTGGTAGGTGATAGGACGGCGGGGGCAATCAGATCGTAAATTCAGCATTCGTTCTGGGGTATTCATTTGCTTTTATTCTTTGGCTACACTTCACAATGATCCATAGTCTTTTTAATGCTCCTCATGCTTTGAATTCAGTTGATCTCGGAATTTCCGTATTGACACCGTTCATCATGACGATGAAATGTGACATACAGCCTTCCAGAACGGAGCAAAGAGAATCCAGCAGCCTCTATGCCGCCGTGATGTGTTTCCTGCCCAGTTCCGTGCCTCTCGATCTAAACCCGACCTGCCAGCACCTCCGTGACTCCAGCTTAATGACCCATTTATGCGGAGGCCTTGACCTTGGCCAGAGCCTTGCGCTCCTCGAATCGTCGCTGCTTCTTGAGTCGGAGGACCTTGAAGCGGTCAAAGTCGGTGAGACCCTTCCTCCGCTCAATCTGATCCCGCTTCTTGGCCCAGTTGGTCTGCTCCCACTTGGAGTCGATCTCGGACTTCTCCCAGAGCTTTCGGACAACACCAGTTCGGGAACCGCGGTTCAGGTCCTCAACGATAAGAGAGGAGAGGAGAACCTTGCTGAGGGGAACGGCTTGTCGAGGAACGGAGAGCTTAGGGTTCGCGGAAGGACCGTCGACGAGAACCTGTTTGCGGATCAATATCGTGCGCTGTGGAGACGAGAGCAGGTGAAACCTACTCGCTTGTGGTCGATGATCTCGACGATCGTGGCCAGGCGGCCTGCGAAGGGGTGGTCGCCGTTGATGACAACGACACGGCCAACCTCGACGAGGCGCCAGTTCGAACCCTCAATGACTGCGTCGCCCATTGTGCCGGTGATCTGTGCAGCGTTCGATTAGTCGAGTGTTCAGAAGTCGCGCGCAGTTATTGTTCGAATGAAGCTGCGATCGTAGGAGTCGAGGTTCATACCAGTTGTCGATAATGCTGTCCCGTTAGTTGGTTGTTTGCTGGAGCCTCGCGGACCTTGAAATCGCTAAGGACTTTTTGATGGGCTCGGCTATCACACATGTGCGGGCAGAAAATCACCCTGTGCCCTAACTAAAATTTCCGGGCCTACTTTCTGCCGATTGCCGCCTTCCGAACTTCAACCCGGCTCCAATAGCGCACGGGCCACGCTTGGTCTAGACGGGAGCTTGAAAAAGAAAATTCTAGACAAATCCTTCTTCTCTCCCAACAACCTCTTCTCTATAGAAGTCACACGACTCTGCTGAATGCATCAAGGTAAGCTGGCACAATTCCTCCTTTCCCTTTTCTCCTTCGCGCTAGGATGAGGTAATTTGCGATTGATTCTGCTTGATGGCTCTCTTTCGCCGGAGTAGCTAAATCAGGCGGAAAGCTGATATTCAATTTCTTACATATTCTGAGCATCATTCTTCTCTCAAACTGTCTTGCACTTCAGTTCATGCACACTAAGACTAACATTGATTGATAGTGATAATATTCGGCGCGGTCAAACCACGTTTTCTCCTGTCCCATACATCTTCGCCCGCTATCGAGACATTCTAAACTTAGGAGTAGTTTTTCACGGGGATAATTCGGCTTGATGGTGATGGATAGGTACGAGGAAGTATAAGAATAGAAACAGTTATATCCGAAATTTAATCATTATTTCATTCGTTGAGTTGTTTGTCTGCCATGAAAATCACATCTTTACGCCTTGCCCTTTCGCTGGAGCTCTTCTTCCTCCTCAGCTTGAAGCTCAGCGTCAATTTTAGCCCCCTTTGAGGGTTCGTTACCATGCGCACGAGCCTCGTCCGAAGTTAGCAGGAGTAATCATTAGTGTAAAATCATGGGCATACATACAGGTAGAGTGGGATCCTTCTTTAATCGTTCGGTCTCAAGATCGTCACCAGTGTCCTCCGTCCTCTGCTCTTTGTCAGTATTGATCATTAGGTAACGGAGGATAAGGTTCACATACCTCCTCAGCAGCTAATCGATTGGCGATTGTTCGCTCGTCCTCTGTTATGTTATCAGCGTTCTTGTCCTGTCGTTATTTCATTCGATCATCTTACTGGGGTCGTTGAGAAGGTGCGAATTAGAAACGCCCTCGTTGAATCGCTCGTGGGTCTGTTGCTCAGACTGAGGGACGTTCCTCTGGTCACCGGCTTCGTAAACGCCGCGGTTACCAACGCTTGAGTTTCCAGACATGATGATGGTAAATAGAAGGAGTTGTGATTGCGTGTAGTGTTGAGTTGTAGTGCGATAAGATGGAAAGCTGCTTGAGGGAAATTTCTTTGGAGTTGAAGACCTTTTTGTAGTTCACTTAGACGATGAACTGCCATGGCGACTGCACTGTCTCCACAAACTGACTTCATAGTGTACGTCATTATAGAGTCCTTGGTCACAACATCTAGTACATCGCAATCCATACGTCATAGAAGGAAAGAGCACCATTCAGTCCTTTCTTTTTAACTTTGAAGAATTTAGGTGTAGTCGATCTTCAGGTGAACGCGGTTGAACGGCTTAGCAGACGCGCGATCTCTTGCATATGATGCACTAGGAAGGACGCCACGTGAGACTGCGATAATCAATCAGACCTTTGGTGTTCGCGGAACATTACTACGTATACAGCTTGATGTGGCAAATGAGAATTTCTTATTCATCATGATCTATTTCGGGTTCGATCGGTATATTCATGTTTGACACCTTCCTCATACATACCATGAACTGAAGCCTACATACGTACTTGAGCAAATGGTCCTTGCATGGGCGCCGGGAATAGAATCAGGTTGTGGTTTTATCACGTTCCGAGGAACTTTTTATTATGTTTGTTATAGTTTTGTCGCCTGCCGACCACGATCGATCTGGTGTTGTACTTAGTCTAAGCTTACCTGCCTGATCTGTGGCTGGTCATGTCGTAGGGTTGACGGTTCTTCTGTTGCTCAAACAATCAAGTAAAGATTTAACTTATCGCATGGTAAATATTGGAAAGATGACAAAGTACCTGGCAAAGAAATAACTCGCTCGAAAGAATAACAGCCACTGGTGGTTAGCGCCGTGGGTTGCTGCTCCCTGAGAGTATTGAAGTCTGTCCTAGGTAGGTAGCCAACGCAACGCCCGACACCAGCCATTGTTCGTCTCACTGCCAGTTGAACCTTTTCCGCTGTTGAAGTTAAACAATCTCGCAAGCTGGGCAGCCCAGGCGGCAAGCTCGTGAGTCTCGTTTCACAACTTGACCAAGTGATGGTTGATGTTGTTTGGTAGTCCAGGTACATCGTTTTGGTTGGCGCCGGTGCCGTCATCACCGGGCGGAAGATGGCGGGTGTGGTGGAGAGGTCTCATGCACGGGCCACCCGGAAACCCCCATTAAGTCATCATTCGACGCGACAGGCAGCTTAGGTAGCTATCCTAAATCGGAGCTTCGTCAACCTCGTACAATTCAAGCACCAAATCGTAACTCCCTTGAGAATCTATTAAACGTACACCCGTCAGTCATCAAAGCCATACAAAATGTTCCGCTTCGTGAGTAAATTGCTAGACTTCCCTGCGCCTGCAATTGCTAACAATCCACGCAGCACAAGACGCTCGACATTGTCACGGTCTTTCACAAGGCTAGCTCTCCCGCCTCCGTGAGAGTGGCCAACCTGCTCAAGCAGGCCTCTGCCAATGCGACAGCTGGTGCCACGATCGACCAAGCGAGTGACCACTCCTCCCAGACGAAGCCTGCACGTGACCAGTTCGAGCTCAACATCACCGAGGACCCTCCCACCGACGACCAGGTGAAGACGATCCTGGAGTATGTTGGAACCAGTGGTATTTCCAACATCGTCAAGGGTGCGAACACCGAGAAAGACGCTATGCGGAAGTTTAAGGAGAGCAAGGAGAACTTCATCCGGCCAGTGGTACGTTCGGTCTGTCCTTCTGGAAGTTGTTGGCTAATACTCTCGAAAGGTTGTGGACTGGAACAATGGCAAGGCCATTGCTGGTGATAACGAGTCCGAGATTCTCAAGCTTCTGAATGCGCAGAAGTAATGACTTTTTGTGTGTCTATGTACAAAACACCGCATCAACCCCCCTTTTGTATATAACGAGTGCCTAGCTGTATTGACAGCCGGCAATGTTTGATGATGGAAACATGTGGACTCTGAGACTCGAGGTGAACGGACTCTTACGATGATATGCTAGCTACAGATATAGCTGAAGCTGTGAGTCAGTTCCCCAGTTTAATTTATAACAGGCTGTTCGAGCTGAAGTTGGTAGCCGTCAAGAGTGCGATCACCATAAAAATAAGAAACAGCCGAACGCGCGCCATGCAACTGTATCCTCGTACACTTCAGGACCTTGATGCCTTATGATACCTCACCCACATTCACCACCCAACCTGAGCCTCAAGGCCATAGGTGTAGCCCTTTAGGAGGCGAGCCGCCACGCCGGAAATGCAAATAAAGGTGCAAACAGATTCCATCCAGACGGGAGTAACGGGAAAGGATGGTCGTGTGCAGCGGGAAACAGCAAGCACCCTTGCCGGGATATAGGTATCTTAACCGATTGCGCTCTTTGCCCGTGGAATGAACTTACTTAACAACTCGCCCTAAGCTCCTTCGCATTACTTCAGCCCCAAGGCTTTCTTTTTTACTTCCTTTGTTTCTTGGCTATTCATTGTTTCGGCTCATTTGATTTGCCACCATCCAGACATATGCAAGGCTAAGCGGTCATTATCATCTGGCAACGCGTTGATAAATACTTATCATTCACCTTGCCAGCTGTCAATGCCCGTTGCCAGTGCCGTTGCCAGTGACGGCGACGGCGTCACCGCACTAGGCACTCCGCCGCTCGTTTTGACTCTCTTCTGTTTTTGTTTTTCTATACTCCTCTCTCCACCCTAGATAGCCCTCGTTCTCGCAAAGCTTGAGAGTTTTTTCGTCGTTGTCAACCTTCATTTTTGGCGTCGCTCTCATCCGACGCCCTCGACTATCTGGACTCTGCAACGGAAGGATCAACCCTCACCCTCGGAACTCGTGTTTTTACGATTCAGAGCTGAAGTGATCTCCTCACTTGCATTATCTCGGCTCGTGGCTGTGCCCTTTCTTTCCAGAAGGTAAGCGTCTAAATACTCGGTCTGACCATTCCACCTTGAATAGATATGGACTTTGCTCCATTCTATCTGTGGAAAACGCCTTGCTTATTGCAAATGGGACGAGCCTCTCCCGCCACTTGAGAACACATTTATCGCATCTTTTCCCAACGACTGCTGACCACTGTTGATAGGGAGCACCATGGCTCAATCTCAACTCCTCTACATGGGGGAGTCACCACCGCCTCTTCCGCACACGACCTTCTCTGGGCGGGTCTATGCCAAGGATCAACCCCTTAATCTACAAGCCGCATTCACAGAATTCTATCCTAATGGCCTGCCTAATGTTTACAAGATGCTCCAGACACCAGGGGCAGAGGGTGTTCCTCAAACTTATCTTGAGGATTACCTTCCTGTGGGGTTCTACATCAATGCGCGACCGAACGCGAGGGCCGTCTTCTCGACCATAAATGGGCAGCGCCCATTCCGTCAGATGAAGCATCTCCTCCCTCAGCGCCGAATTCATCTTTGGTCCAAGGACGAGATCCAATCCGTGTGCAACTCTCTGCGCAAACTCTTCTGGGACCACATGAAGGGCATGCAGCAGCCATACTGCTGGGATAGTCTGTGGACGTATTTTGATGCGTTTGACTTGTATCACTACGGAGCTCTGAACCTTTGGAATGTGATAAGCCACCTCTTTGACGAAAACAAAACCATATACAGGGATCTGGCCAAAGAGTTCGCTGTCCATATCGGCTATTGGGCGGACGAGTGGTTGGTCAGTGAGAGGAACCAAGAGAAGCTCCGGCAATGGGACGAAGCCCAGGGCCCCCTGCTACCTCTGCTCACCGATGCAGACTGGAGGGAGATTGGTAATATCCAAGATGACGCGATGCCTCTTATCGCGAATGCCTTGAAGCACCGACGGACTCTGCTGCTCTCGCCTGAGAGTTTGACGCAACACGCGAAACCCAACCACCTGGCTTCTTCTTGTATGGACAACAGCCTTGAGAACTGGCTGGGTATGTTGAGCCCATGGCTGGGGTGCTGATTCATCGCTAACATTATTCCAGCTGGGCAAAGAGTCTTCACTCCCACTGGCCTTCCTTCCCCTCCAGAAGTCAAGTCTCACCATTGCTCGCCTGCGTCCAGAAAAGCGCCCCCACCTGTGGTTATATATAATGGCAATCATTACTATGTTCCACCTGGCGGAAAGCGCGTACCGAGCGCCGTAGAAGCACTGCAACAATCCGCGGCCGCGGCCGGGCCTGTTGTTGCTCATGGAAGCAGCAATGTCATTGCATTACAGCCACTTAAGATGGAAGGCAACAGCGCGAGCTCAGAAACCATTCGAGTGTCGCCCAAATTCAGGAGTAAATCGACCGAGCCAATGCCTGCTTATACTCTGCCACCCCTCGCCAAATCGGCTCAGGAACCAAATGCTACGGCTGAGGTTGTTGCTTCCTCGACTGTACAGGGCAACCGTACTGGTCCCGGAGATGATGAAGATAATGAGTACGAGCGCTTTGATGCGCTCACCCCAACCAGGGTCAGGCGACGAGGACGTGACAACCCGCGATCGGCACGGGGAGCTTCCAAGGCCACAGTGACCGCATCGCTACCTGCATCAGCTGTCATGGGCTTCTCAGAACTTGTCACAAACTCGGAGCTTACTGGTGATGACCTCAAACCTATCGATCATGCCACCAGGTGGCCACCAGGTAGCGCTCGAGCTGCTTAGGAACCAGCTCAAGCTACTTCAGAGCCCCTGAAGGAGAATCAGATCAGCCGAGCCAGCAAGAGCAAGGAGTCAAAACCATTGACAGGCAACAACAAGGAGCAGAAGAAGGGTCAAAGGCCAACCCGATCTGCCGTTGGTTCGGCAATCCATGACTCGACCAGCACACACTATCCAGCGAATGGTAAACCGGAACAGCGAATGATGACACTTCCGACTTCCTCTCAGGTTCCCTCGGGCATTGCATTCCACTCAACTGGAGCAATTGCTCATGCTCCTCAAGGAGGTTATCGTGACCGGGGTGTGCCAGCCAGCATGGACTATCGACATCAGAGTTCGCGGCACCCGCCTGTTCCACAGAAGGGTTTCGCAACGAATAGGGGTAGGAACAGCAGCATTTCTACCCGTTTCGACCGTTTCGAGCCGAACGAAACCCGATGGTCTCATCAGTATCGCCCTGAGAACTTTAATACTCTTTCCTTGACACCGAATCGTGGAGGTTATCAGCGTGGTGGACCTCGCAGGGGCGGCCGTCGCGGTTCTAATAACCAGCGAAACGCAACCGCTCCAGCTATTCAACCTCAAGGTGACTTCGCGTTCACACACAACAGGCGTGATGGAACACCGTGGAACAATCCTACTTGGCGTCGACATGGCTCAAGCTTGACACAAGTAACGTGTCAGAACGATCAGAGTGGGTTGGGGATTAACGAGTATGTTCCCTGCTCATGTGAAAATTGCAACAACCGGAACCGATCTGTACATGTCACAGTCGAAGGACATCAGGATCTCCCGACTATGGATCTACAAGCACGGATCAAATTTGGCCTAAGTGATCGGTATGGATTCGTCGAGGAGGTATACCCGATAACCTCAAAAGACACAGGTCATTTCATTGCTCGGTAAGTTGCTGCCGTACGTCAGACTCATATCAACTGCTGACCCTTTTTTTTATAGATTCCGTAGCGAACCGTCTGCCGTTGAAGCTCTCACGATTGGTGGAGGCAACATGCCTGAAAGAGGGATCTCAATCAGAATCTCGCCGCCGTTGCGCTCGAAATGGACGTCTCTCCACAGAACCACTCGAGAGGCCGCATTTCAATCACTTGTTCAACCCTCTTCAGCTCTGGCATTCACCTCCCACTCAGGCAATACTCCGATGGCTATAGGTAATCCGAGCGCTCTTGCTGTTCCGCATGTCTTGCCTGGCACGATTCTGCCTGTTGCTGCCAACATACAGATGGTGCCTCAGGAATACGGGCCTCCGGCCTACTTTCGTCCTGGGACACAGCTTACCCCATCAAACTTCAGGCGACCTACTTTGATTGAGCAGCCACCTCTTGTCACACAGCCTGCAGTTGATTCACAGCAGTACCTCCATCAAGAGCAGAGGGCGGTCCCCACGCCATTTGACGGTGGCTTCCTTCCTAGCTCTCCTACCGCAGGGTCTCAGGAGGATCAGGTATCTCACAACGAAACCTTGCAGTCAAAACCACCGGCCGAGGAAGCGTTGGATGAGATTCAAGAGGCTGAACAGGATGACCTCACTAGTCCACGGAGCAACGGAAGCAAGTCTTCTGGAGTCAAAGCTCGTGTCTCTCTACCTAACAGCCCCCCAAAGGCTGCCCCAAGCCCTCAAACTCCCGTTAACACCTCCTCAGCCCCTGAGCCACTCACTGATGAGCTTGTTGAAGACAAAAAGAAACTCACCCGTAATGATGCGCCCACCGATGCCAGAGCCGAGGCTCGACCAAGAGTGGAGGCTGCGCCTTCATTCAAGACCTATCCGGAGCCCGAGCCCCTCAATGACCAAATCAGCCATATCCGCGTGCCAAGTATCTTCACGGATGACGAGATCAAAGAAAGGCGACAGGCATGGGCCAAAATATCTATGCCTCTGAACCTGCGCAAGCCCAAGCTCCCCTCTCCGACCAAGACTGGCAGTGCTGACACCAAGGGTGACAGCTTGCGGGTTCCGAAAGGTGGCCGGCTTGAGACTAGCACTAACGGATCGGAGTTGTCTACGCCAACTCGGGCTATGACCTTCACTCCTGAGACTGGCAGCGTGTACGAGCCGTCTCCCGAGAGGCTCTCCGACGAGAATATGATTAAAGCCAACGCTCAGTCACCCCAAGCCAGCGCAGAGCCTTCTACGATCGGGGAAGCGGTAGCTAAGGGCAAGCCGTCAAAGACTACCAGGACGAGAGAGTCAAGCAAAGGTGACCAACCCCACCTTGACTCTGTATTGGGCACACCGACCGAGACAGCTATGGCTGAGCCTCTACCCAAGGGAGAGGAACTTGCTATTGAAGTCCCCCACTCCAACAGCCAGCTGGCAACTACAACAGAAACCCAACCGAAGGGTAAATCGAAGAAGTCCAACAGGAAGAAGAAGAAGGCAAAACAGAATGGCGACCTCCAAGGGAGCACGCCATACCTTCTTGTCACCTCCCAAATCCAGCCCCCCTCTGAGTATCAGGCAAACGAATTGTCCACTTCTCAGCCTACACGCCCCGCAGATGGGCAGCCGCAATTCATCATGCAGCCCGAATTGGGACCTATAAGACACGCTGAGAACCAAGCGCCCAACTCTTCCTCATCCACCAAGCGACTGCATGGAGAGTCCAACCAACCTTCTGGCTTCGGTTCCCTGAAGCGAAGTAAGAAATATGACGCCAACCAAGAACCCGCGCAAGAGAATCAAAGGCCAACACAACAAGTGTTTGATGAGTCTGACTCCCCTGACGAAGACGCACGAGGCCGCAAGGGATTCAGAATGGGCAAAGGGGGCTCACTTCGGATGGGGAAGCAACGCCGACCTCCTCCTCTGATGACCGGGCCTGCGCTTACAGAGCAATATTTTGACACCCAGGTTTGTCCCCCATCTTCCGACTTTGTCTTTGAGTGCTCAAGATTCTCCGGGTCTAGCCATCCGTCGGCGTTACATGCAGTCAAGACTGGTGCAAAAAGCCGCCTCAATCCCAAGGCTCAAGAGTTTGTCTCTCCATCGAGACCGGCGAGTTTCGGTAAGCCCGATTCTACCGAGCCAAGCCCTCCCAAGGATTTGAAGTACGAGGTTCATGTCGACTCGTCGGGGCCTCATCATGATAGAGATGCACACGGTCTCGAGCTCTCGGAGCTAGGCCCTCACAGCAAAGGGACATCTCTACGTGAAGGCCCGGCTGCTTACGCGGCGAACGACGGAGCTCACAGGCACCAGCGAGCCCTCTCGGAGGGAACGAAGAAGCAGAGACGCAGCAACGGGTCTCCATTGCAAGAAGGGAAGAAGTCGTCAATGAAGCACCTCAAGCGTGCCAAGGGCAAGGAGAGAGCTGTCACTTCAGGCGCGAAAATCGAGGAGAAAGCCGAGCCAAAGCGGCAGAAGGCTCTTGACGCGCCTCCTACTCCCGAACGGAAAATGACAAAAGAGAAAAAGCCCGGCTTGATTAATGAAGACTGGCCGTCGCTACCCGGGCCTCGCGATCGTGCACCATCAAAGTCGCAGACAACGTCCGTCTGGAGCGCGAAGGTGACTGGGGGGGAGCGTGGCTCTGGACCGGACTCACCCCCCAACAAGGAGTAACTGGCGATTTGGCGGTTCCAGGGACCTTGGGAAGCATGAGCTGAGGATCTGAAAAGCACATGAATTGGGTTTGATGTTGTTCATTCTACTTGACTTGGGGCTAGTAATTACTGGATTGCTGAGGATAGTAGGGAAGTTGTTTTCAAAGAGCTTGGATGTGGGCAGCCTGGATTGTCCACAGTAGTTACGTTACCTATGAGATATTTGCTTGTAGAGAGCCATCATCTTGAAACTTCGCTATTGAGCCACTTTTATAACCGCTGACAGTATGTCTTAGTAACGGGATGGGGATGTAGAAAGTTGATAAGACCAGACTGTTGTGTTGGTAGTGGTACAATGCTCTTGCATCTTTGCAATGCTCTCGCATCCTTGATTTCCACCCATATGTACATTTCATCGTCGTAAAAGCCCGCCTCGGGGCTCTCCCGTCCAAGTACAACTCCCTTATTGCGTAGACTTAACCAGCCCGGTGACGGTGTCCTCGATCTCCTTGTCTGACAAACCCTCGAGGATCTGGGACTTTTCGGTGCCTCGCTCTGTGGGAGCCATGTTAGTAGCCGGTGGCTGGCCAGGGCATAGGGAAGGGTCAGTAGGAGACGCACCGTATCGGGCGTAAACCTTTGGCTGGGTGCCGGCGGCCTCGCGAATGAGGATGGGGACGTTGGGGTTGTTTCGCTTCATGGTAGGGTACGCCCGAGTAAGGAATGATCTGTTTGTCGCGACAATGATGGTCAGTCTATTGAATCTCCCCCTCTCTCATGTTTCCCAAGGGTCGTCGAGTCCCATATCATCCAATTGACTCGTTCTCGTGTCGTCGTGCAGCGCAAATGTCGGCTCTCCGGAGAGAGGTGATGAACGTACCGGACAGCCGCGCTCTGCTCCGAGGTCTGGCAGAAGAGGAATCGCACCTCGCGGAGGGACTTTGTGAAGGCGTACTTGCTCGACATGGTGGGCGAAGCGAATTGGGGATCGTCTTTGTTGCCGTAGGCCGTGACGCAGCGAGGTGCGAGCTTGTGGTTGGCAAGGATCCTCGAGCTTTCCCGGATGAGGCTCTTCGGGCGGAATAACTGGAGGCGGCGTTGCACAAATCTCGATACATAAGTTAGCGTAATAATGCACAGTCCATCCACGTACGTGCACGGGCGAGTTGTGCAAGTCCGGGGCGTCGACCTCTCCACTGCCTCCGGTGTCGCTATAAGCTCAGGGCACGGCACACGGTAAATCCGGCTTCCGTTTGCCGTTTGCGCCCCCAACCTACGAGGCTCCCGGTTTGCGCAGCTAAAATACCTTGGGCCTGAATGTGTCTCGGGGCGACAGTGGCCGACCCTTGCCCCAACATCTCGTCAAGCTTGTCGCCGAGAACCCGCGAACCTCTTCCTTTGTCGCTCCCTCTTTTTAGAAACCTCTCCACTCCCCAAAAGAAGAGAAGCCGTATGTCATCAACCCTTTTTTTTTATTGTTGAGATTAGGTCTCAATTGCGTCATCGTGTTGTGTTGCATTGATCGAGTTACGCGCGCGCGCCGACTGCCTTCTGACTCTTGATCTGGCGAATTTGATACTGACATCGCATTCTAGCAAAAACCATGGCATCCCCCGCAAACACCCTCTTCCGCGCCTCGCGCCCTCTCTTCCGCCAGGCTACCCTCGGTGCGCCTGCGCGACAGGCTTTCCGCGCTCAGGCTCAGGCTCAGGCTCAGGGCTTCCGCCAGAAATTCTACCAGGGCAGCGGCCGCCGATGGCAGAGCACCGATGGCGCCCAGCAGCAGCAGGAGTCATGGTTTAAGCGCATGTGGGAGAGCGAGATTGGCTTCAAGACTGTTCACTTTTGGTAAGATTGAAGCACAATGCCTCTGGTGCCTCTGTTGGCTAATACCCGTGTTCACAGGGCTCCCGTCATGAAGGTTCGTTGACGATACGAAGCGCTTCTCCTCACGATATCCAAACATACTGCCATAGAATATGTGCTGACGTCGATCGCTTCACTATAGTGGGCTCTCGTCCTTGCCGGTGTCTCCGACTTCGCTCGTCCCGCCGAGAAGCTCTCCTTCACCCAGAACCTCGCCCTGACTTGCACCGGTATCATCTGGACTCGCTGGTGCCTCATCATCAAGCCCAAGAACTACCTGTATGGAGACCTACCCTGCTTCCTTTGCCTGATTGTCGTCCATTGAGATGCCAAGCTGACACGTACCCACCCTAGTCTCGCCGCCGTCAACTTCTTCCTCGGACTGGTCGGCCTCACTCAGATTACTCGAATTGCCATGTACGAGTCTGAGAAGAAGGCCGGCCTCCAGGGCGCCATTGCGGACATCAAGACGGACGCCAAGGAGACCATCAAGGAGGCTAAGGAGACCATTAAGGAGGTCAAGCCTTAAGTGTGTCACTAACTCGGCAACTTGATAAAACCGGGACCGCAACAGTTTCCTGGCTTTCCCCGCGCTTACATACCCCATGCTGGATTGCAAAAGTCGGTCGCTTCCTTTCAACAGACATGGTTCGAGGACTGGGCCAAGAACATGTGTTAAAGACCGCATCTTGTTGCTGCAAAAAGAAGGGCTCCGGGAATCAACCTAGACTCAGAGGAGGCTCTAGGGATAACCGTCTGTTTCTCTTGTAAATTAGAGGATAGCTACTTGTATTGTTGGGGTTGGACTCAACAAATAAACTCGTATAAGAGACAACTAGCACCTTGCAGTCCTCAACTACAATCAGACAACTGGTGACACTCATGACAACCATGCAAGGCACCGACAAGTTTGTGTATCTGGCATCTTTTTTGTCCAGAACTATCTCTTCTAGTCTCCGCAGGTATCATTCATGATAACACTCATATGACACCAACATCCTTATACACCACCTCTAACGCCATGCATACAAAACTTTCCCCCCACCACTGGATCCAAGCACAGGGCCGTCTGGCTTTCAGAGCCTAGTGGGCTATGAAATGGGAAGCAAAGAGCCATGTGCAATATGTACAAGAGCAAAGAAGCGCCATCTTCTGTTCCCCATGTGGTAAACAGAAACCCGCCTCATCACCAGAGGTATGTCTCTAGTCTTCCAATCCCACCACGGAGTTTCTTAACTCATAGACCTTCATCATCATAACAATCGTCACCTCCTCCGTCTACTTCTCCATGTGTCCGTCATTTAGTAGCATCTCTAGGACGATCTGTCGGCCGGGAAGCTCTGGGTGGCACATGGCGATCTTGACAGTGCCATTGGAGCCCTCACTGCCGCTCGATGAATGCATATAGCCGTTGCTATGCGACTGGGGGTTCAACGCGCTTCTGCCCGTAGGCCCACGGACGCCGAGATCGAGGACACGCACATCCCGGCCGGCAATGATCTGTCGCAGTCGTCCGTTCTCGGCATTCCGTACCTCGACGTAGTCCTCGTTGAAGAGGAGTAAATATTGCCCGTACATGGTCGCTCCTCGGGACTTCTTCTGCTTGCCAGTGTACTCCATGATGAGGGTTCGGCTGACGTCGCCGTGCTTGTCCACATACACAGCACAGTCCTCGTATGTCAGGATGAACTCGTTCTCGTTGAGCCTGAACATACCCAGCGGACGCTGATCTCGGATACGGCTGGCGATGTTGGCGATTGCGGGTGCCTTGAGATCCGGAATCGACATCGGCTGCTTCTTATCCAGCGTGAGCATTTCAATTCCCTTGGCTGTTGCCACCGCGATATACGTTTGGAACAAGCTAAGAGAATAGCACTCAGTTGGGAAGAAGAACTCGTCAAAATCGCGGAACGTTTCGGTGGTTCCTCCGCCAGGCTTGCGTCCACCGAATAATCTCGACTTCTTCTCGGTTGACTTCTGAAAGATAGGCTCGAGAACCTTGAATGAAGTGTGCAAGCCCTCCTTGCGCTTGTAAAACAACAGCATGCGCTCCTTCATCTTAGCCGTAGCAAAGTACGTCACGTCCTTGGCAAGCCTCTGCGGCGCTCGTCGAGGGTTATCGTTGAGAGGAGCTGAAAAATCGGAGACGGGAGCGATCACATCCAAGGGATAGGATATGAGATTCTTGTCTGCAATGAGCACGCAGACCGAGAATTCCTCGAGGACGGCAATTTGGGTGACGCGGGTTGCTTGGACCGTCTGAAACGATTTTTGTTAGCTGGGTTGAATCAAGACAGGACTAAACACATAACATACCCTCTGCCATCCGCGAGGATTTGACGGCTCCGAGATGTAGACACCATAGTCGGTTCCAATTGCAATCACAGACTTGCCAAAGGCAGCGAAACCAGTAGCACAGTTGACTTGAGCACGACAAACAGGAGCAACGCCTTGAGCCGGTCCCAGCACGCTTTCCAGTTCCTCGATGGATCGATCAAGTGGTGTGCCCTTAACTGGGACGCCTGCAGATTTGGCGTACGCAGAGGTAATATCATAATGAAAAGCGGCATCCGCAAGGACACGAAGCCGGAAGGGCTCGGCGTTCTGGGAGAAGAGGGCCTTGGCGTGCCTGGTCTTGGTCTCGATGATCTTGCTGCACCAGTCGGCTCGATCTCTCGCCGAGGACGCATAGAGGGTATACACCTCGTGACCCAGATGCTTGACCTTGAATGGGTATAAGATCTTACCTTCGGTGTCGTTGGATCCAGTTGGCGTAAGAGAAGCGCCCATCGAGGAACCTGTTGCCACATGTTCCAGGCCGGGTCGACCAGAATTGGTTGCCACCTTGTTCAGCTGGGTATTAGAGGCAGAGGCAGCCGTGGCTCTGCCCAGGGGAGCAGTGATGCCCTTTTGTTTCTGAACTGGCTCATCATTCATGCTCTCAAGGAACAAGAGGGGCATCGGAACGGGCTGCATCAGTTAGTGATCGTTCTCTCATCAGTAGATGTCAGGATCTACGCACCTCTTTTGAAACGTCAAACTTCTTCTCTCCCTTGCCGTCCTTGGGAACCACAGCCTTGGCCAGGATAAAGTAGTGATCAAAAAGGAGGGCATGGGTATCAACCCATCTGACTCCCTTTGAACCCATTCTTTGAAGCTCACCCTGGAAAATCAGCTCGCGACCGAGATGGTCAAGGTTCAGGACGGAATGGAAGCCTGGTCGCAAAACGAGCATCCTGTTGAGATCCATCATCTCAACCCTCTTGTTCATCTCTGCAACCTTTCCATCACACTCATGAGCAACCACTTTGATTTCCTGGATAGCTTTGCTGAGGTTCGTCTTCTCCTCGCTGTCGCTTTTCATCTTATGCTCGACGCTTTCAAGGAGAAGGATGTAACGCTGAAGACGCTGGATTGGCGCAATCAGATAATGCGTCCAGTCGTGCTTTGACGAAAATTTCTGTTTCTGCATATCGTCCAAGAAACGTTTGAAAAGGATGTTGCGATCTGACTCTCTACGAACCATGTAGACGGCATGGGGATACGCTGATGCGTACTCGATATAGATTGACTTGGCCTTGCGAATCCATTCCCGAAATAGGTCGCTGAAGCCGGTAATCCAGGGTCCCTGTTCTTGCTGTCGATACTTGAGTTGCGCCAACAGATGATCCTTGTTGATATCTTGGACGGTATCAAATTTTCCAAAAACGGCATCCAAGAACTTGTCCCTCTTGTCGGGCTTTAGAATTGGCGGTTGCATGGCGCGGAGTTGGTCCCGGTAGTACCTGCGGAAGATATCCAGCTGCTTGATGTAGTTTTCCTCGCCAGTTACAATCTCGTGGAGAATGTTCTGGCGCTCAACCTCCTTCTTGGGCTTGGTCTCCCAGTCTTCCCTCTTGAGGCCGTAGAACACATGCCAGTCGTCGGCTGGCTTGGTGTCCTGGGGCATCAGTTCTTCCAGATCCACCTTCTTCAGAGTACGGGTGCAATGGTGCGAATAACATCGGCCGCCAATCTCTTCGTCGTGCACCTTGGGTGCGTAACATCCAGAGCCAGTCAGTTGCCACAGGACTCCAGACACGCGACCATTTCCAAACTTAACCCATTCCTCCTCTGGCACGAGCACTCCCCGTTCAAGCATCAGTGATATCACATGGGTGCTGAGAACCTCGGCATCTGCCACGTTCATCATTGGAATCTTTCCAGTGAAAAGATTGATTAGGGCCTCCTCGATCGTCTTGCTCCTTAAATCCAGTTCACCCTCTCCCATCTCACGAACCCAGGCTTCGAGGCCACTGAGTGCCCACGGCTCAGGGCACCTTCGGAAGTCGGCCGCATTCAGCTTCGAAGGGACAAATTTCTTCTTTCGGCCGCTTGGCAGAGTGATGCCATCAAAGGCTGCGATTGGGCCAGCAGAGGTCTCGTATTCTGGGAGCGTTTGGGATTGTGCCGGCAGTTGCTGGTGTTGTCGGGCCAGTTTCCTCCGTTCTTCAGCAGCATCGGTCCTGGAGCGTGCAGGGGTCTGAACTAGGGGAGTGTGGCTATGACCAGATAGCGATATGGATCGCTCGGGGTGTGGGTTGTATGGAGTGCCAGAGGTGTAGTATGCCTCTGGATTGTCTGGTGGGCCGAGCCGCGAGTCTGTGCTGCGCGAATATGAATGCTGATACGCCTGACGATTATTGGTCTGGACCGAAAGCATCGAGCTGCTGTCAGAACCAGGCCCGGGGATGGCCGGAAGGGGTCGATTCGACAGCCCTGGGTGGTAAAACAGATCCTGTAATTCGTCTTTGCTCGGAGATTCTGTTCCACTCTGGCGGGAACGTAGCGATACCCGCTCATCTTCCTCATCAAAGCTCAAGCGATGTTCAGTTGGGGGCTGCAAGCCTCCGGTACCGCCGTAATCCATTTCTGCCGTCTTCAACGCCGGGGCGCTCTCACCGTGATCATAGGCACGATTGAAATGCCCTGGCGTAGGAAGTGGCCGAGCACTGTCCTGGCCGGAGGAGGCGGGCGGGGATCCAACACCGGCGCCGTAGGTCAGGTTGCCGCTAAACCCGCCACCGAGCATTCCCAAGTCCACGCCGGCGAGGTCGCTGTCACTGCTTTGCGCTTGCTCTTCCGGATGAGGGGGTAACGGATTTGATACGGGGTCTGTTGCAGAATTCGACATGACCGGAAAGTCCGTGTACCCAAAAGCGCTGCTAAACCGTGCTTCATCGAGCTCAGCCTGCCGCATGGCCATCAAACCGGCTTCCCCGTACGCATCTTCCTCATCCTCATCCCCCTCATACGCAGTCTGACCAGTTCTGGCCGAGGTTGTTCGACTGGCTGTGTTAGGGATCGTAGTGGCACCCGAATCGAACCGTTGCAACTGCTGGCCGGGTATGTCTTCGTCGTGTTGGCCATTGGTGGGCTCAGGAAGTGGGCGATAGCTGTGGCCAGCGCCGCCCAGTTCAAGCTCTAGCTCTTGCATAAGATTGTCGCTGGTGATACGTTCGTGTACAAAATCATCCTGAGTGTGCCGAGGGCCGGTACTCCACGATGTTTCCTCATCGACAGGCCGGCTCGGTAAAGGCGCATTCGTTGGATGTCGTTGCAGACCTGGAGACGACGATCCCGGCAAATTTGATGGCGAACCGACAGGAGATGCCTGCGAATTCGAGCGAGATGACCTATTATAGAGTGAACTGTGCTCATTGGCAGAGTAGTAGGGACCGACCGGCATCTGAGTTGTCGTGGGATATGGAGGTTGTGAAGCACTGGGGTACGGGGGAGCAGAACCGGCTCCATTAGACAAATGACTCGAATACTGCCCGTATGACTGATCATAGGTCGATGTCTGCGGTGCAGCAGGTGAGGCATTGAGAGGTGGACTGCGTAGCGGCTGTTCAAAGCCTGAGGATAAGGCCGGGGAGGGCGCAGCTTGCGAATAAGCACCTCCGTAGGAGGAGTTTGGCGACTGGCCGAAGCCAGGGGATGTCTGAGCGCCGTAGGGCTGGCCGTAAGTGTTAAATCCTTGATATGACGACTGTCGCTGCGGTACATTGGTACTCGCATAAGCGGAGGGGTCATAAGCTTGAGGCGTATATGAGCTGGCAGTCGAGGCATAGCGGGTGGGGGGCTGATTGCGATAGGGAAGAGTGTTGGTCGATTGTGATCGCGGGAAACTAGACGTTTGCGCGAAGCTCTGAGGGTTGTACGCGTATGTAGGCGTAGGAGGGACGTCTTGGTACTGGTGTTGGTAGCCTGACAGCGCGTTGTTCGAGGAACCGTAGGCAGGTCGGCCGGACGAGATACTATTCAGGAAGAGTTCATCCTCTCCAGTAGCGGGATTGCTGTTGGCGAAGGCGGGAGGGCGATCGAGAGGTCGCTCGAGGTAAGCGGCGTCGTCTCCGCCATTAAAGCTAGCTCGCCGGCCTACGTCGGCGGCGTATGATGATGGGTGCTGCTGCTGCTGCTGCTGCTGCTGTTGCTGCTGTTGTTGTTGCTGCTGCTGCTGCTGTCGGTACTCCTGGCCGCGACCGGCGACCGGGTACTGGACGGGTGGTACATGGCCGTACCTTCGCTGGTCGTCACCGCGAAAAGACATGACGACGGGGGAATTAGAGAATAGAGGTGACGGCTGATGCGGAAATGGTGCGCAAGAGCAAATGAGTGTCAAGCCGCTTGGGCCTGGCGGGTCGGGCGTCTACCTCGTATAGGACGGCGAGTGCTGGTGAGCGCGGGCGGGTCGCATTGAGGGGTATCGGAAACTGTGAAAGGCAAAGAACCGAGAGGACAAAGACGAAGCTGTCGTCGGCAACGAAGGTGAAAAAGAGCGACGAGGTGAGTGGCGCGCGGAGTCGAGGCGGTCGGGGTTCAGCGGAGAAAATGGATATTGGGACGTGGTGGGTGGACTCGAGATGTCAAGCGGCGGGCGCGGATTGTTTGGGCGGGCAGGGCAGCCCCTCTTGCTCTGACACGGTCAGAGCTGGAGCCTCGCCTGCTGCGGTGAGTGATAGCAGCCGTGATGCGTGTATAGCTCGAACGCTGTCTCCAGGATGAGTCGAGCTGGCGAAAGAGGAAAAAAGGGAGGACGGATGCAATGATCGTTGTCGCAGGGTTGGATTTTGGTTGGTAGGTTGCGGAGCAGGGTCCAGCGAGCGACGGAGTAAGTAGTAAGGTAAGAAAAGAGAAGGACGGAAGGTGAGATTGAGACGTCACTGAAGATCAATCAGGCTCCGAAGCTCCCATGGACCATCCCCGTTACTGTGTGGAGAGGTTGTGTGCCTTACCTACTGTAGGTACTGTAGGTCTACTATTTACGTAGTACCTTAGTGTTCGGGGTTCCTTGACCGTTGCGTGCTACCTGTACTCCGTACCGCGTAGTGAATGTAGGTACCTAGGTACTGTAGGTATCCGTACTCTTACTATTGAATCGACCAAGCCACAGTTAAGGTAGATGATGACTAGAGGTACTGTAGGTAGGTACCTGCAACGCAGCAGGCGAGGATTTCTTGTAGGTTCGAACCGCGTAACGCTTTGTCCGTCTCGACGCCTGGAAGACCTTTGACTGCTTGGCCTCGGACTCAAGGCCTTGGCTTCGGAAAAGGACTGTTGTCCGAATGAGGGTTTGCGATGCGACCGAGAGCGTAGACTTGTGGGTTTGCTGGGCTCGTGCTCGCGCTCATTACCAAGGGTCTCAGCGTTAGCGGGCGCGGCTGGTGAAGATCCCAAGTCTGGGCAAACACGTTGCTGGTTGCGGCGGTGCAAGAGGGAACCCAACCATAACACCTCCGGGCAGTGATTGTCTTTCAGGGATGAGCAGGGCGGAAGCTGAGGGGTTGCTTGGCGGCCTCGCTGTCAGACCAGCGAGAGAGAAGGGCACCTCTGACGATACGAGGCATGTCAGTTGATAACTTGATTGTGACTGAATATAATGCCTTGGAGGGGTACAGTAGGCACGTAGGTCTCCCAGGACTTTTGATGTTTAACTCAGGTAGAGTCCTATGTAAAATGCGGATCTGGATCTGGATCTGGATCTGGATCTGGAATATCTTAGTCGGGGTTTCTTTTGTCACTCGTCCGGGTCGAGTTTCATTTCACTCTCACACAGACGCATCAAAGAGATTTTTCGTACATACGGCAACATGCATTAGCTACCTAGGTATCTGGGTGTGGCTCGAATCCTAGACTAAGCATTGCTCTGCGTCTTCCACAAAGCTACAGATGTTATAATGTAGACAGGCTGAGATGCAGCTGGCGAAGCTATGATAATCAAAACACAAGATCGGGATAACCACGGGTGCAGTGCAGTGCAGTTGATGGACTGTGATCCAATCACTTGCTGTCTTCCCAGCTTCCCCTGGGTACTCCGAAGCCGATTTAATACCCGGCGGCCTCTGTCGGACCAGGTGGTTTCCCATCAGGTGCTGTGTGCGAATCTACTGCGCTGCACCTGGTGTAGAGCTCATCTGACTGCATAACTAAGTAGTGCACCATAGACTCATCAATGCCTAAATTAGCGGAGGGACCGAAGCATGTCAGCCGCCTCAGCCACAGCCCTACGAAGTCACCCGTCAAATTCCCCAATGAATGGATGCATCGCCAGCGGAATAACCATGGCATTGTGCCTCACTGTTGGCGCTGCGTAATTACCTTTTCCATCCTTGGCGTTGTCATTGCCCTTCCATGGATGCCCCTGGTATGATTTGTTTTGCTCGGGTCCGTACCTCGGATATCGACTTCATCTCTCCCTGCCCACTTCGCCCATGCAGCGTTGCCTTGACATCCAGCTTCTGCAGATTATTTACCTATCCCAGACATTAACCGGCAGTTATCAATGTTAAGCCCGTTGGTCGTAGTTACCCAGTCTTTGCAAGCTGATAATAACTTGGGAGCCCAGCATGCCGTCGCCAGAGTACTCTGCCGGGTAATAATTAATCGAGACCATACTGACCCAGAACATAAAGCGAAGGCTAGACTCATTGCATTTATAAAACAACACAATATAGCTAGACATCTTCCTTATCTTAAATGGACTTTTACCCAAGTATCACAATGAGTTTTAGCCAATACTTCTCGTTAGAATTCGAGCTACGCAGCTTACGAGGCCCGGCCAAGGGTAACTAACTCGAATAATGCTTGTGTTGGAGCGAGGCTAAAACACAAGGGGTTTCAAGGGAGATATTTAAGATTGGTATGAACAAAGAAATGCCTATCCAGGATATTAAATGAGTCTCTGAGTTGGCTTTAATGTAAGCACTGTGGTTTGTTACATTTAACTACGCTGTGTATTGCACGCTGTGTAACGTGCTTTGGACCCCAATTCGGAAACTCCGCTGCTTGAGAGTCAAGTTAACTATTGCTATGTATATAAAATACAGTGACAACTCGTATGTAGCAAATATACTATCCCCCTCCCCCTCCCCCGGTCACATGTTTGCAGCGTCTCTATAGAAATCATTTAGAAAACAAGAAACCGATAGATAACCTGTGCACAAGTGATTACCATGGCCTGCGGGTCCGGCAATCGGACAGCGGGGTGAAGACGGGCACGCAGGGTGGCTGGTGGGGTTCCGATTCCTGAGATTCTCCCTACGTACCATCCATCTCGCCGGTTTCTACTATGTGTGCTCTGGTGAATGATACGGCAATTCTGTCATAAAGTCCCCGACAGTTGTGTCTGGGACCATCTCAATGGCGGGCGATACAGACCGCAAGATCTGGCAACCCCTCCACCCCGCCATCCGAGACCGTCTCGATCCCCAATATGTCGCCTACCACGAGGCGCACTTGCAATATATTGAACCCGACGAGATCAAAGCCTGGGACGGATCAACCCGAACTAAGAAGGTCTCTCTACCGCCCGGAGGCACTAAGCCAATCCGCGTTGGAAGCATCAACGACTTCGACGTTGGCAGGTTCCGCGTGAGAGTATACACGCCAACGGGAGAGTGTGATGATCGGGGCTGGCCTGCTCTCGTTTGGTTTCATGGCGGTGCATGGGCCGTTGGAGGACTGAGCAATGGAACAGATCTATGCTCATGGGCTTGTGAAGGTATGTCTATCTTAACACTGGTCATCTTAACACTAGTCTGTCTATCTTGTTGCCCACGCCCCTGACTCAAAGGCACAGGGGCGCGTTGTAAAGTGGTTACTGTCGACTACGGCCTGGCCCCTGAGAATCCATTCCCAACCGCAGTCGAGGACTCTATTGATGCTGTCAGATGGGTTACCTCCAACCCAGCTGAACTCGGCAAGATTGACACCTCCCGCATCTCTATCGGCGGAACATCATCAGGGGGAAACCTCGCCATCATCGCTGCACTCGCCACTTCAAACCCCGAAATTCCTCTTCCAAAAGCCAATCCGTCATTCCATCACATCACGACTCAGCCTCTATCATCACTACTGCTCTTCATTCCCGTGGTAGACAACACAGCCACGGCCGAGGGGGTTTGGAAGCCCAATGCCGAGACTGCACCGTGGCTCACGCCTGCACGAATGGAGTGGTATCGCAAGCTTTACTTTACAAAAGGTGAAGATCGCACGAAATGGGATGCTAGCCCCAATCTAGCTCCTGAATCACTGCTGCTCAAGCTTCCAAAGACCTGGATGGCGGTTTCGGAGATGGACATCCTCGCCTCCGAGGCACTGGCGTTTGGGGAACAGTTGAGAAGATTAGGGGTTGATGTTGAAACTCTGGTAGTGGAAGGTGGGACGCATTCTATACTATCTCTTCATGGAATCATAGATAGAGGCTACAAGATGATCGATGACGCAGTTAAACACCTTCAGATGGTCTTTGGTACTTGACCACCTGAAGGATCGTTGAAGTTGAGTACATTACGGCCACGACGTGCGAATGCTGCACCTTTAAAGTTATGGGGAAATGCAAAGCTTCCTCTTGTAATCACCATTATGAGTGGGCATATATTATCATTTATAGTATCTTGTTACATTGCATAGGTAGAAAAGACAGACTTTGCATCTGGATTGCTAGGGAACGACCACAAGATAGACATCATTAGTCAACGAGTGAACTCAATTCGGCTCCCCTTCTTTTCCCAACACTTCTCTTTCGTCGAGTCAATCGTCTTACTTTTTCTTCTTCTTGTCCGAGGAACCACCTCTACCATCATCCAGGTGCGTTCCACCCACACCACTCTTGGTCACCACGCCCCCAGCGATCTTACTTGCACCTACGC
>JAAVUK010000662.1:0-23229 GCA_014899095.1 Fusarium buxicola
TGGAGAATCAGCCAGGACTTTGTAGGGGTTTAGGGTACAATCGGCAGGTTCCGTGAGGCTCTATCAGTGAATGGAGAGAAGCTGTTTTGCTTTCAAACGAGCACTTTTGACTGGACAGCTCAGGCGTGGTTTATAGTCCCGGTTGATACAAACTAGGTTTCCTGTATAGGTAACTTTTGTGTATACGTAGTAGGTACCCAGTCTGACTCATTTCCGGATGCGGTTTTCGTGGCTTCCGACACGAGGTGAGTCAAGCCAAACTACCCTTCGGTTTATTTTGAACTAAGAATGAAAGTATACCCAGGGTTTGCCATAAACTACTAATAGATTGTGTCCTCATTTTATGAAGGCAGTTTCAAACGAGTCCAGAGACATGCATCGGCACACATCCCAGTGCCATGACACCGTAGCTTGCGGATACAGGTCGATAAGATAAGGCCTGGGAACGAAACTCCAAGGATGCATGACAGCCTATCTACAGAAAGTACCCCTGATAGTTAGACTATATCATAACTGTAGTTAAATAGGTGGTACCCATATCATGATCAGCACATTTGTTGTACATGGCTTCCATGGATCGTCCACAAATGATCCTTCATAAGGTTGACATTGATTTCAATGACCTATCAGAGCCCTTCTACTTTTTAGTGCAGTCTGCCCTGGCACTCTTTCGGCCGACCTCTGACAAGTGACGACAGTAGCTCCACCGGGACTGGAAAGAAGCCCCGCCTCACGGCCTGCGACCTTGTAACCCCACCATGGCCATAATAAACGACATGCGCGCCTGACTGCTGCTTCACTTGAGCGAGCTATCCTCGTATTGTCGCATGAGGCGTCTTTTTACAGCTTCACGACTCGTTATCCGAAATTGGATTAGATGACGGGCGCATGAAACCGACGATACCATAGCGTCATTGCCAGACTTAGCGCGCGCATCACTGCGTCGACATCAAGAGCATCGTCCATCAGGGAGCTCCCAGAAGCTCTCCTAGCGACGCAAGATAGCATAGCATCATCCCGGGAATCTGCAGCCCACTACTGCACGGGGACTAATCGAAGCGGTATATACGCACTCAGTATAGCTTGTTGCTTATCGCCAACATGTTCCAGCAGGTATGAAGTTCTCAACCATTCGCACAATGTTGTCCACCCAGCTTTCATGTGATGCCGGCCCAGGGCGTCCTTTGTGAGCTATTTACTCTGGCTGAATGAACCGAAAGCCCTCATGTCATCTTGCTAAGACAGTCACAGAAGAAACCCTACTCGGCGGTGACCGTAACCATTGAGAACCTCACCTCCGAGGCATATGACGAGGAAGATCTCAGTGGCATCCCCGATCTCGTCGAAGTCATCAAGCTACAGGCCCCCGGTCCAGGCGAAGCAGCCCGCGCCATCCGCAAGAAGCTCAAGTATGGAAACGTTCATCGTCAGATCCGTGCTCTTGTCCTCCTGGACGGTCTCATTCAGAACGCCGGTGAGAGGTTCCAGCGCACCTTTGTCGATGAGCCACTGCTTGAGCGCTTGCGTGTGTGCGGTACATCTGAGCTGTCTGATGTCGCCGTGAGGAACAAGTGTAGGGAACTTTTCCGTGGATGGGCACAGTATGCCGGGACTCCAGGGCTGGACAGGATTGCAAGACTTCACAAGGTAAGCAGCACCTCATCGCAGACTGAACAACGTGCCGACTGCTGCAGGAATTGCCCAAGAGAAAGCAAGCCGTCACCCAGGAGAGGTCCAAAGTTCTCAGAGAAACAGAAGAGAACCCCTTTGTCGACGACGACGAGGAGGCCGCCGCAAAGGCAGCCCGCGACGCACGAAACGCCCCCGGTCCTTCCAGCGCTCCACCTATGGCTACTTCGGCTTTCAACCATGTCTCAAGCAAGTCTGCTTCTGGATCTGGCTCCTTTTTCGGCGGCTCCAAGGACAAGAAGAAGGAAAAGGAAAAGGAGAAGGAAAAGGCTAAGGGGAAGCGGAAGCCCTTCAACCTCGAGGCGGAGAAGGAGCAGATGAAGACAGTCATCGCTGACTCCTCCATTGCCGCGATCAACTTGATGAACGCGCTTCGCAGTATCAACCGGGAGGTGGAACGTATCTCGGACAACCAGGCCGCTGTAGAGCGATTCGAAGCCTGCAAGCTTCTCCGACGGAAAGTGTTGCGTTATGTATGCCTTGGGGTCGATATATGTCAGATGAATTGCCGGAGCTAACCATCGCCAGATCCATCACGTCGAACATGAGCAGTGGCTAGGAGGATTGCTCCACGCCAACGATGAACTCGTGCATGCGCTCATGTCGTTTGAGCAATTCGACCGCTCTATTGATGCCGACAGTGACTCAGACGACGAGCTCGCCGAGCAAGCCCACCTATACCGAAGTATGTTATTACAACAACCATCTTTCAACACAAAGCTGACTCTATTCTCAGTGGCCACGCTGAAAGGCAAGGAGGCCATGGCCAAAGCCACGCAGTCTCCGACAACATCGCAGCCTCCCGATATCTCGGAACTAACCATCTCGCCGACTCCCACGCATGCCGCGCCTCCGCGACCTCCTCCCATGTCGAAGCCCGCTCACTCGGCCCCGCCGCCCGCTCAGCCTCCGCGGCCAGTTGCGGCTCCTCTTGCGCCGAAGGACGATGCAGACGATGACCCGTTTGGAGACGAGCATGAGCTCGAGACGCCTGCGGTTGAGCGTGATCAGCCCAGGTGGTAAGGCTGAGTGAGTATGTTTTGGTATGGATCAGGTAGTGCATGGGCCAGGGGAAGTCTTTTATGACTCCTGTAGCACTCGAGCTCTGATATTAGCGGAATTCAAGCAACTTTGACAGTGGAAATCCTGGCAGCATGTGCCGTTCTCAATCGTCAAGTCAACCTCAAAGATGGAGCAGAAGAGACAAAGAGCCACAAGTCACGGTCAGGAGCGTCTATACTAGCCCAAGTTGAAATTCTGCGACGAGTGTATAGGGTAAATTACGTTGGTGTGTCAAGCAACAGACAACCCTTGTATCAGGATGGCATCCCCGAGATAGACCCAGCAGCCAACTCAAACTTGCGCTTAACGACACCGGCGGGAGGCTTGGCTCAGAGTAGATTGTCTTGCCACTCACATCCCCTCTGCATCGTATCGTCACAGCAAACTGAAGCGCCTCCATCTCCCCCATGTTTCCGTTTTAGCGAGCGAAGCGCCATAAATTCTCCAGCCCGGGACTTGGGAGAAAAGCTCCATCGGCAAATCAATGGCTCACGTAACGGCCTGTCCAGTCAGAGGTGACACACCCAGTCAAACCGGGCTTGCCATGCCGAAAACTTCCAGACCGCCTGTTGCAAGTTTAACATAGCGTACTAAGGTAAGGTAGGTAAGTAAGGTACTTCTTAGCTAGCTACCTGGGCAAGTATGGAGTGCAGTGTGCGCCCGTAATTTCCACGATGCATGCAGCGACATGCAACAACATGCAAACGGTTTGTTTTTCCTTTTTCCTCCATCCCGGGCAGATCTTGCGGTCAGCAAAGCAAACTTATTCTATCTATCTGCACGCGACGGAGATCGAAAAAAAGAAAGGGAAAAAGGAAAAAAATTGTGAGCATCTTCACAGATCTGAGAGGCTAAAAAGCCATATTGTGACAGATGCAGTTCATATGTCGCCTGGCGCTACGCGGAGTACACGCGTGAGGGTTTATGTGGACACTTCGTACCGCGTTTAATTACTGATGCATCAGATCTGCGCAACTTGTCTCGACCGTGTGCCGACCGTTAACGTATGCCTTGCGTTGCGTTGCCTTACATACTGTAGGGCCGAAAGCCATAAGAGGAAAGACCAAAGACGAGTCGAGAACTATACATACGCACGCAGATCTGTGGATTGAAGATTGCCGGGATTGCAGCGGGTCTCCTCTGTCTACCCTACCTTACCTATTGTTGTATGTACCTAGTCAGCCATCACCATCATTTGTCTGTGTAGATAGCTCGAGTCGTCTGCCTGATGTCATGTATGAGCTTCAAGACGAAAGCCATTGAACAGCTGGCCGATGCGTTTTCGATCGGAACCTATCCGTCTCGCTTGGATGCTGTCGGGAAACAAGGCCTCCCGACTCCCGTGTGCCATCTCCAACATCTGATCCGAGTCAAACCTCCCAAGGGACAGTGCAGGGGTGCGATATCTACGTAGTAGTACGATCTTGTCCGTGAGGTGTCCGCACAGCATCGTCTGTTTACCAGCAGGCCATTCCCCGTTGCCCAGGACCAGGTCGCACTGACCGCTGTCGTTGATCGTTGTCGGTGTCGCTGTGCGGGATCCTCTTGACCCCTGAACAAGACTGTACGTATACTAACGGTCCAGTCTTCCTCAGCTTGGGCGCAACGCAACGGTCACAGGCTGAGACAGGCTGTTTTGCACTACAAATGCGGGAACGCGCAGGCAGGCGTCAGTCCTCAAACCGCACCGACGGCAATCTCAGCCCAGTCCATGCCCCTCCCGAGAGCAGCCCACTCATGGAGCAATGGAGAGGCTGAAGGAAATTACCTAGCAGACAACGCAAGAGCCAGAGTAAGGGAAAGGCGGAGGGTGACACGCCCACATGACCAACTCGCGGCCTCATTGCTTCCATGAAATTGGCAGTCTTGGATGGTCGTCCACTCTCGGGACAGCCCCCACCTCACCTGAGGATAGCGTCCTGAGGCGAGGGGAGGGCCAGCCATTCGCACCATGACAGATCTCTCGACGGGCGGGGCGGGAATGTGGTGGTCTCCGGCATTTGGAAAGCGCCGCTGGGCTGCACTGATGAGCGGGAGACTTGAGAGAATACGGATAGCCGGCGCTTCTTTCAATATTCTAGCGTCGTATCGTCGTCGTCGTATCCGGGGAACATGATGAAAGAGGCCCAAAGTTTATCGGAGCAGAAGCAAAGGCACGGAGTGCATGTCGACATCGAACAAAGCCCTCGTGGCAGCCACGGGCCCCGGACACCCCTGCACTGGCCCCCGTAGCCAGGACCAAGTCCAGCGCTGGTGTTGGTGTGGTGGAGATGGAATATCCGTACCTAAGTGCATGTCAGCCCTGAAAGAATGCGCGGGCCCACGACACTTTTCGTCTTTCTCCACTGCTTCTGGAAGCCTTCTATTATTTGTTTCACGGACTGCGCGGAAATGCCCGTCAACGACTCGGAGCACGTCCCTGAGGGAGGACTGGGTGGATGGCCAAGGTCTACCCTGCGAAAATGCAGGACAGCGGCCATGGACCCGGTTGGTCGAGGCGTTGTGAGAGATGGAGTGAGTTGTGTGCTTGTGTGCGTGGTGGTGAGGTTGAGAATTCAAGAACGAAGCAGCTATAGGAAGATGAAAGGGCAATGGCGATTCTCCGCAGTGATCAGCGCCGAGCTGAGTCAGGTCGGGCATACAGGGGTTAGGCATCAGAATGATGCTCCAAATTACCCCCCAAGAAGGACTCAATCAAAGCAGACCCGGATCCCGCGTTGCCCGACCACAAGGGTTGTTGGCTTGCAGGTTCATCCCTTCGAGGCTGCGGCGGAATGTCGATCATGGAGCAGTTCGCGCAAGCGTCCACACCACGAACCAAGTTTAGAGACGAGCTTTGGGCAGTTTGTATTCGTAGATTCGAGACGGATATCGAGTCATTGCACAACTCGAAAGTACGTAGTAAAAGCTTTGATAAGATCGACAAAAGGCGTCACAGCGGCGTCGCAACAGCCGGGAGCCATGGCCAACTGCGCCGCTCGGCATGGCACATCGCTGCGAGAGTTCATGGACCACCCACTGAGCCCTCCCTGTTTGCTTCTGCGGCGGCGTCCGGAGCTCCTTGTTGCAAGAAGTTCACCCTGATCTTCGAAACATTGGAGACAAAGGCGTTTCAAGATATGACTGAGACTCGATGTCGCTTGTTGCAACCCTTTCGGGACATAGCGTGTCTTTGCCCGCTCCGGCAAGATAATCACTCTGAACAAGGTGCTTGTTTGCGCTCGGCGCGGAGATGCGTCTGACTTCGTCCGTATCGTGCAGTATGAGGCACAGGGATACTCTCGAGGGCGGGCAGTGAAGCGCATCTACGCTAACGCGGAAGCTTTAATGTTATTTGTTTCATTCATGCTTCGAGTCTTTGAGATGACTTCCTCCTCCGGACAAAAATAGACGAGAAGGCAGGATTTGCATTGAACTCACCAGACCCTGTGCCCTTTTGAGATCGGCGCATCGCTTTCACCGAGCATGGCGTGCGGATGGCGGGACGGACGGACTGGAATGGAGTCATTGCTCAGTGTCCCCCTCCCGTCAGTTATTGACGGGAAACAGTTGACAAGGTCCTGCTATTGTCGTGTAGGTGTGTGCGTGCGCTGGTCTATTCGGGTTCTTAACGGGCGGTACGTGCGTGGAATTTCTAGAAGGTTTCTGGTGATCTTTGTCACACATTCGTTTGTCGTGCAGCACAGGCTGAGCATCTGAAGCAGCTGAGTAGGCAGGGAGTATCGAGATTGGACAGCCGCAAGCCACGCCCGCCACACAGACGTTCCTAAGATGCGCGACAATAGCAGGCTCTTTGCTTATTGTTATTGAGGAAATGCGGAGGTGCAGGCTAGGGCCAACAGACTTCCGACTGTTTGTGTGCCCTCGAGTAGATGAAGTCAATGGCTAATGGCCTGTAGCAGGCTGTAGATGACTTCGTGGATGTGTGGAGGGGCGTTCGCCCATGAGGATTGAAGAGCCACAATGGGACGTTGACCAGACGGGCTGGAAGGCGGTGGGCTGTTGGATCGGTTTGACTCCGACCCCCCTTTCGTCCTTCACCTCTCCCAGTCGTAAGATCTGGTTACATGAGCCCTTGTCCAAGTGTATCATGCTTACCTACGCCTGGAGTAAGTAGTTGATACTGACCTCCCGAGCCGGCACGGCCAGGATTTCCCTAGCTAGTAAGGCCAGCTCCTGTGCGGAACTGCAGGGTTCTCGTGGAGTACAGGGAACGCGAGTCTTGGGGAGCAGCCAGCATGGACGACGCTCGTGGAAATGGGAGCCGTGCCGGAGCCGCAGTACATGGATCCCCCACAAACTCATCTGCCTGCACTTTTGTCTGGTGTTGCACATTTGTGACTGAATTGCTGGATGATCCGTTTCCAATAGTCCGTGAGCGACCTGGGTCGATCCCGGCAACATCTATCAGAGTCGGGTCGCGAGTGAGGCTGGCATGGCATGGCATGGCTAGATGTGTTGGTGGTAGTCTGCTTCTTTTGCACTAGCACGTCGTCAGGGCTCACAGCGGGCGTCGAAGAAGTCAATTACTTCTGAGCGTGGCATCCTCCTCCATTCCCGCGACTGCGTAGCTTTGAGACGGGTGGACGCCATGGCTGTCCACCCACCCACCCGCTTAATATACCGCAAGCATGGGCTTCTCGAAGGCCGTCAGAACAATGGACTTGATCCATGCTCTTGCAGCACGGGGCAAACGGGGATGGGGCCCCGAGTGCATGGGGCAAGGGATGAACAGCCCTCATGCATAAGACATAAGACATGCGGAGGGATATTTGGTTCAATAGCGAAGAGGTTGCAGAGAATTCAGAGTACGTATGTAAGTATGATGTGAGGCGGGGGACGGTCAACTTGGCAAAGAAGCCTGCGCCGCAGCAAGTGAGATGAATCGGAATGAGATGGACCACCGAGAGGAAGAAAAGAAGTTCAATGGAAGGAACAAGGTGCAAAAAGGCGCAGCGCTACTCTCGGTCACGCATGCGCTAGGTCCGCTTCGCATTACCATTGTTCCAGAAGGTTTCGAGAAACCTTCCAAGACAGGCTAGCGTAATTTCCCGAAGCTCAAGTGACCCCGCTAAGGCTCGAGGGGGCTACCCAACCAGCCAACCACATGACCAGCTGAAAAGCCATCACTTGCCATCCCAGTCTTGAGAAGCCTTCTGAGCTCCTAGCCTGTCCAAGTAAGTACGGATACTGTACTCCCGGCTTGCGAGGCCTGCGATACCAACCTTCGTGTTTTGGCTGGCGCACCCCTTTCTCGTGGAACATGATCATTCTTTGAGCGTCATGGTGGATCTCCTTGGCCTTGCATCTGGCATCAGGCTAGTATTATTATTTTAATTGTCGGCTGTCATGTGCGCCTGCACCGCGCTCTTGCGGAGATGATCGATTATCTACTCTGCTGGGGAAACGGCGGCTACAGGTACAGCTACAGCTTCGGGGCTAGAGGCAAGGTCGGCGGTAATCTGTGTTTCTGGAAGGCAAATGGATGATGCTGAGGCCTTGTATAGAGTCCATACCTAATGACGGAAGGAAAAGTCCCACCTCAGCCCACCTAGGTATGGCACACAGTGCAGGGCGACTTCAAGGGGCGCCGGGGAGCGCCCAGGCCACCCGCTTCAAATCCGATTGGGCATATCCCATGTTCTGGGACGACCCTCTGATCCATGCGAGAAGCAGCGAGCAACAAACATCCCACAAGCGACAGGCTTGTGCGTGTTGCGTGCATTGATTCACGGATTATCGCACAATCTCAGCGGGAGGGAGCTGAACAGGCAGTAATGCCACCATGATTGGACCACTGGATCAGCAAGACACCAGATCCGGAGCCCGAGCCTTGAGTGATATGCAATGCTAATCCAGGGGCGGCCTGCCGACAAGAGCCGAGCGAGCAAGCGAGCGATGGATTCGCCCAAGGTCTTGGGACTATCAATTACCTTCCACGTAGTAGGAACAAAGAAGAAGCCATGGCATTCTTTGGCTAAGGACACCATGTGACTTGAAATATTGAGATTACATCATGGCCGAGTCTACCGCAGATTCAGGCCGGACTTCACCAAGCGTCGGGCGGTCCTGGATCGCGGTCACCGAAATTCATCAAAGTTCGTACGGTTGGAGATTGGCATCGACCTAACGACCCAGTACCGTTTGGAGCTTCTTGTCGACTATTATGGCCCAGGAACGCTCGCCAGAGCTGCCAAGGGCGAGGTGGACTCAGGTGAGGCAAGCCACACTAACAACACGACACCGCCAACACGATGGGACAGGGGATCGTGGACATTGACTGTTCTGGAAGCCAGATCTGCCACACACGACGGCTGCCATTTTTGTCGCCCTGGCCTGGCCTGACAGCCCAATATCAGCTCCGCCCAGCTCTGACCAGCGCCCAAATTGGAGGTCCCCGTTTGGATTGCCCAGGGCACGATGGACTGGGGTCGCTGCTTTGAGGGGCGCACACGCCATCTCGGCCTTACAGGGGACAGGGGAGGTTCATGACGTCGGCCGTGGCGGAAGCCAGGGGTGGGCAGTGGTGATTGATGCGTTGTTCATTGCTTGCGAGCAAGGGATACTTTGGGGTTGAATACCACACAGCGGGAGAAGGGTCAGAGAGAGGCCTGTTCACGATCCCGAGGGAGAGGGAATCTATCAGAGGCCAGAAAAAGCCAGCAACAAAGGACGACTTGTATGCATCAGACATGGTACCTATTCGCATCAGAACGCATGGCCACGAGCCATCAAACTCGAGCTGCTCGAAACAAACATGGAACCAACATGCCAGCCTAGCCCATCTTGCTTGTCGTGTCCATGATACTTGTTTCTCATATACGGAGTACAGCGCAGCGACAGGAGAAGCGGCATGAGATGTCGCCTGCCCAACTGGCATAACGCAGCACCAGAAACAATACGATGTCCGTCTAAGGGTACTCCAGGCTGACCATGACCAGGATTGGCCTGTCTTCGGGCTGCTGGTTCGCACTCACCAGCGACCCCGAATTTTGACAATACAAGATGAGCAGGACCACGGTCTGGTCCCAATCAGCATCGTGCAACTCATTGTACGACGGTACCCCTTTGGGATTCGCAAGGCAAGGAACCCCCGCGGGTCCCATCAAGATACCCGGCTCGGGGCTCAGGGCGAGTCGTGGTTCAGGAACGCTCCCAAGCCAGTCATTCAGTTTCCTATGGAGGCGCATGGCTGGATGGGGCGGCGGACGGCCGGGGAAGGGCCTGCATCGAAATGCACTGTATGCACTGTACGCGGTACCTGACCTTGAAGCACTACGTACGTTGCAGGAATTGTGTGGTTGAGTCCCGGGAGCCACCCGTTCGTTTCAATTCCAGGGTTACCTACCTATTTTTCTCCATTGTCGGGGCCGCCATCGTCACTGGACCCTACCAATCCGACGTAATGTATCCGTACGCTCTCCGTTTCTTCCCATGCCACCCGTACGAGAACACCTGGAGTGAGAGTGACCACCGTATTTCATATTTTGAAGCCGCCTACCTACCTCAGCCTACAAATTCTGGCCTGTCCACTCATTCTAGCTGACCTGAGGTGTGGCGCTCAGCTTGTTCGCCCTGTTACCTTATTATAATAGTGCCCGCGTTCCCCCAGCCCAGCCGTCAGCGCGGCCTTATCCCAGCTTCTGTTTGGCCGCGATTTGGAACTCTTCCTTCTTCTTCCCACTCCCTCCGCTTCTCGTCGCGTCTCGAGTTCTTGCCAACCCCCGTCCCGTGCGTGCTTGGTCCATGCCATTGCCCTCTTGGTGAGATCTGGCGCACAGAGCAAATCTCGCGAGATCCAAACGAAACCATCGCCGGCTCTTGGAAAAAAAGAAAAGAAAAGACGGGAGCCAAGCCAGAAAGATTGGCCCCCATCTTGGAAGCAACCCTAAAAAAGAAACAGGTACGTACGCTCTTTTGGTGATTCTCACATTCTCACATTTTCCTTTGTTTGAGTCTGCGTTCCCTCTCATTCCCATTTCCCTTTAAATCTATTTCTGGCTCTTGCTGGTGGTTGAGGGCCCGAGTGTTTTCGTTGTGCTTTATTGCTATTCTTCTAATCCCTGCTCTCGCTCTCTCTCACTCTCGCTGGGCTGAGGCGTCGGTTTGCACGGCCGCTATCCTGCGTCTGTGTTGGGCTGGAGATTTTCGCTATTCACGCCCTCCACTTCCCTCAGGTTGCCCTCCCCTGTCATTAACCTGGCCTGGGAGTACGATTTTTTCTCTTAGACTCCCCCGCTCCACTTTCACTTCCCCTTCCCACTCTCCAACTTCACATCCCGGCGCTGCCTTGTCACGTCCCGCCTAGGGACCCGTCCTGGAACCTGACATAAAGGCTTGGCCCCTACCTGACCCTCGATCAACGCATCAACTCCTTGACCTCTTTGACTTCCCGTTCCTGTCTCTTTCATTTTCATCGCATCCCTTCAGCTACCTTGTCCTCGGCCCGATCGATATCTCTCCCCCTTCATCTCGTCCTTGTGGCCCTCTTCGACCGCCTTGTCTTAAAGCCATCTCCCTCCCCCGACGGCGCGGCTGACCTTGACGGTACCTGCATCTAGACCAACGGCCTGTGAACAGACCACCTCCTGATCCCTTCGTTGCGGCGTTGAACGACTACATCCCACCTCTCCGCCGCCTGTTAGTTGCAGTGTGAATCAACCTCGACTACGAGACATCCTTTTCTGTACCGCTCACCTCGTCGTTCGCCTCTACTTCGGCCGATCGACAGTGCACCTGCTCGTGGAGGAAGGAAAATAAAATAATTTGCCCGATCCCTGTGGCATTCGTCCCCCACCAATTGTCCGCCTGGCTCGTCGCAGCTGTCTTTTGACTACGCTTCAGCTGTACGAGGATCGTGTCGCCAGTCGAAAAACAACTCCATATTCCTGTCGCCGGTCGACCTCTTTCCTCCTCCTCGCCCGATACCTCCTCGAGAAGCGGTCTGTAAGACTTCACGCCCACCGTCCCGGTGCGACTATACACGTCATTTGTTTGTCTACAAACGCGGAAAGGTGAGTCGCATATTTGCCTGCACGGGCTCGAGCACTCGAGTGGAGCATCGATACCAACACTCACTCCCTGGCGACTGGTTGGCTCAGCCTCTGCTGCAATTAGCACACGCTGAGCCATCTACTGGTCCCTCGGGGCGAGGCTGCTGGTGTCGGAGCCTCAGTCGACCTTGGTCCCCTACAACATTTGAACCAAGACGCTGACCATGCATTTCTATTACAGTCACCGTTAGCTTGACCGCCTGGCCTGCCTGCTGTGAGCCGTCATTTGTGAGCGCCCTCGCATATCCACTCCCCTAAAACGCGCCACGTCTTCAGCTGGCACTCCACTCCATATTGAAGATGAGCGGCATGCGATCACCAGCTCCCACGGAGGTGATGGACATTACCAACATGCTCAATAAGAAAGGTCAAATGCAACAACTTACACACGGTCTCCTCGATCACCATCATCAACAACATCAACTTCCTCTCGTAAAGCACGAACCCGGCATGGAGCGATCCGCCTCTCCTCACGGTTCTGAGCACTCGCAATATTCAAATCCTCACAGCATCGCCCGAGCCTATCCTTCGCCCTCCGCAATGCAAGCTCCGATGCATATTCCAAACCCCATGCCAGCCGCGATGCAACTCCCTGGCTTCCCTGAGATGCCCAACATGGGCGGTATGCACATGCAGCACATGCAGCACATGCATCAACAACCTCCGCCTCCTCCCCAGCAGCCCATCAAGGCCTACCCGTGTAGTACTTGTGGGAAGGGGTTCGCGCGAAGAAGCGATCTCGCCCGCCATGGTATGTAGACGTGATTAGGCAATTACGGGCAAGAACTAACCCAGAGCAGAGCGCATTCACAGCGGTGTTCGCCCTCATGTTTGCGACTGGCCCACCTGCGGCAAGCAGTTCATCCAGAGGTCTGCACTGACGGTGCACCAGCGAGTGCACACGGGTGAGAAGCCTCATCACTGCGAAACTTGCGCCAAGGTTGGTACCATGAGACTCCTCAAATTGGTTGCATCGATTGCTGACATATCCCAGCCCTTCAGCGACAGCAGCTCTCTCGCCCGACATCGCCGGACACACTCGGGAAAGCGACCCTACAAGTGCCCCTACGCTGATTGCCAGAAGACCTTCACCCGCCGAACCACCCTCACCCGGCATCAGAACCACCACAGCGGCACCATCGAGGAGGCCGCTGCCGCAACGGCTGCCGCACTTGCTGCGTCAAAGACTAAGGGCATGTCGCAGGCTCGATCTGAAAGCGATCACATGTCCAACCATGGCTCTCCCCTCACGACTCCCTCTCCTGGCCAGCGAACAATGTCCATGTCGCCCAGCGTTGATCTCTCGGGAGCTAACGGCATTTCCCGTCACCCTGGCGACTTCCAGTATCTGCAGCAGAGCGGTTCTCTGCCCATGCATATGCGCGTGGGTAGCCCTACGTCGACCTCGTCTGGCGGCTACACCATGATGCGACCTACATCTCATCCGACTAGCTATGGCCCTCCTCCGATCCTGGAGCCGAATCTGGAGCACAACCAGGGCACCCCCAGCAGCAACGGCGGCAGCCCTCACATGGCCAACGTCGGCTGGCAGTCACCCTCGCATGTCCCTTCTCCTTCTCACAACAGCGCCAGCTACGTTTATCCCGATCCTTCGGAGGCGTATCCTTCCAATCCTGCCATGAACCAAATGTACTACGGTGCTGCCACGCACATGCGACGGCCCCAGAGCGCCGAGCCTGGACTGGTACACATGGCTTAGTTGGACCTTTTGCCACTTTCAGAGCTTGAGCGGTGCTTCCATGACCACACTGATGGACTGGAGCAAGCTCATTGATACCCCTGTATTATTGAAGCTGTGCCTGATGCGGGCACCAAGATCATAGCGGCGTTTATTTCTCTCGGACTGGATCCCCGCACCTCTCTCGAAGTTCGCATGGACTGATACAAAGTTACATGCTCGCGATCGATCACCTAATACCATGCTTCTACACTGGCACTGACCGCGCGGGCTCACTCCTAGACGGAGCATGTTTGGAATGTCGATTTCGTCGTCGATTTCAATTTTTTATTAATTGCTCTTGTTTTATTGATTCCCCCTCTACCCATCAAACATGGATGCATTTTCCTTTTTTCCCTTTGTTCAAGTACCAAATAGACTGGCGGCCGGCAACCTTACGATGATGGACAGGGCATTGTCTGCACGAAGCACAAAGGGAGGGGAGTTATACCGGAACATCTGCTGTGGTCTGAAAACATTAGAGCCGAAGGCAGCAGCAGGCATCATGGGAAGCACAAGACGCTGGCCTGTTTGTGTATTTATTATGTAGACTTGGACTCTTGGTTGGGAGCAAAACAAATAGACTTGCGAGATTTATGCGATGCTTTACATCAGACGACGCCTATACTGCTGTGCTGTCTCTCGTCTCCCGTCCCGATGATGTTCGGGATTAGGCACTACGTGATGGATCGAGACATGATCTGTGCCCCGAGCCGCATCTGGTGTTTCACCCCAGAGTCAGACCCGACAACTCGCGCCATGGCGGAGCCTCAAATGCCGCTTGTCAACCGCAGTGACGTCTTTGACCACGAGGTGAACCACCCCAACTACGCCAACCACGCGACTCCCGAGACCAACGACCGGTCTAGACCTCGGGCCCTTGGAAAAAAAGAACCGCGCTGTCGGAAACGACACAAATTCGTTTCAATTCGAGTCGACCGAGGAGCGTTTTTGGCGTTATTCCCCCCCCTCTCCCCCCCGCCTCTTCTCCTCCACTGCCGGGGTTGGTATTTTCTGATTATTCATCGCAGACATATTCAATATTCGTCCACGACAAACGAGAGGCTGCGATGGGCGGGGACGTCGTATGACTTTTGGAAACCTGCAGCCTTTTTATCATGAAGGGGGTAGGCTTTGGTTTCGTGGATACCGTAGTTGAGGGCTGAAAGTGCCACGATGGGGGTGCGTCTGTGGTTAAGTCTGTCCGCCCGGCCCTAGGAGAGAGAGGAGAAGAGATATCAAGTCGAGGGGAGCCCAACCTGGGAGGAGGAGGAAGGTTTTATATGTAAAAAAGGAGGGAGGCTCATCGACTTCTGATCTACAGTGGCTGCCGTGTGAAGTGAAGAGTGGCCAGAACAACTAGTCCTTGTCCGAAGTTCCATCAAGGATCTTTGCTTTGTCGACACAATGCTTGTGAATATTATTATTCACGGGGACATCCTCTGTCCCTGGTGTTTCCTTCAGAAGAAGAGTCTTGAAGAAGCAATGGAGCGGTATCAAGCACTTCACCCGGAAATCCAGTTCGACGTCCGCTGGAAGCCGTTTCTCCTTTACCCTACTCTACGAAGAGGTACGGCCTTTGATTCCCTTGCTTACACCACGCTAACATGCATGTCAAACACAGGCGACAAACGCGCCCTCTACGAAAAGATAATGTCTCCCGAGAAACTCCGCGTCTTCACCTCTCGCCTCCAAAAATCCGGTGCCCGTCATGCCGTCTCCTTCTCCGTCACCGGCGCAACCGGCCCCTCGCAGCCCGCACACCGACTGCTCGCCCTGGTCCTCCAAACCCGCGGCGCCTCGGCCCAGGCGGCCGTCCTTGACGTCCTCTTCCGCGGCCACTTTGAGCGCGGCGCCGACATCGCCGATGAGGACTGGCTGGTGTACGTGGGGAGGACGGTGGGCGGGTTGGAGGATGGCGCGGTGAGCGCGGCACTGAGGAGTCGTGAGGCCGGTGGCATACTGGAGGACGAGGTTCGGAGTGCGGCCGTGGGAGGTGTAGAGGCTGTGCCGTGTGTTACAGTGCAGGGAAGGTTTCGGGTGGGAGGATATCAGGAGACGGATGTTTTTGAAGCCTTGTTTGACAAGATACGGCAGGAGAGTAGATGAGAGCAACGGGTACAGGCAACGGGCTTGGGAAAGATCTCGGGTTAGAAACACGGTAGTGAGCGATGGGAGTTATTTGGATTGAACCGTTATTACTGATTCAGAAGTCATGCTGCCGCTTTCCCTGTTCTCTTTATACCTGTCGCTGTCCCTTCTTGTCATGCCCTTGTCTTTTCTTGACCAAAATCAAATCGCTGAAACCAAACGCCAGAGTAAAGTCTCCGTTTCCCATACCTTGGAACGACCGAAACCGTCCGTCAACGCCCCATGAATGAACCGAACCACCAAAAGAGCAGAATACCACACTCTCCCCACATGCCCAAGGCCATCACCTCAAACTACCTCCGCATGCCGCTGTAGTCCTGCATGAGATGAGCCATGTGCACATTGGTCGCCTTGCCAATACGCTTTCCCTGACGCCTCTTTTGCTGCTTGGGCTTGACCCCTCCCTGGTTCGCCTTCAGCGGATCCTCGCTCGTGGGCTTCTGCCCGACGCTGACGAGCTTTCTGTGCATGTCGTCGACGCTGGGCAGCGGGACGCGGTGCCACATGGCCTGGAATTCGGGCTGGACCGAGTAGTGCAGCGAGGCGTCGTTGGGCCAGACGTAGCGCGGCAAGTTATCCTTCTTTGTGCGGACCACGAGAATCTTGTGGGCGCGCTCGAGGGAGGACAGAGTGTCTTCGCAGTCCGGCCAGCCGTCCTTGAGATCTCTAACTGATACACCCGAGGCGTCCGTCTTGGCTTGGAGATGGCCAATTAGGGATGTGGCATCTTTAACATTGGGGATGATGGGTCGGTGGGCGTAGCTGCCTGTCTTCCACGTCTGCTCGCTGAGTTTGCCATCAGGCTTCCAGTCGACACGGGGATGGCCACGCAGTCCCTCGGCCAGCTCGCGTTTATGCTCGTCGTCGTAGCCCCGAAGACTCAAATGGTCGATGATCTCGGTTATTGTCTTTGCGTCGCCCTTCTTCTTCAGGTACTCGACGGCAAACGTCATCTGCGTCTTGACCTCGGCGCCATAGCCCGTGAGCTGCGGCTGCGAATAGGGCACGTCGGGCGCGGCATCTCGTTTTCGCTTGGCGGTCGGGGTGTTGGGATCGGAGGCAGCTGATGGAGAGGGCGACAAGGGAGCGAGCGATGGGGGCGCGAGGGAGGAGGCCTTGTTGCTGGACGGGTTGGAGATTTTGGCCGCGGCGGCTGAGAGCGTACCCTTGAAGGCGTTGGCTTGCTTGTCGAGGTACGACGACATGGTGGAAAAGAAACCGCCTGTATTTCGAGATAGGTTGTTCAGGTGTTGTTCCGAGGAATTGCGCAAAGGAGAGGCGGCGAAGACGGCAGGCGGCAAGCGGAAGAAAAGGAATGAGGAAGAGAAAGGTTAAGTAAGTTTGAGGTTTGGATTGACGTTGATCCGTGAGCAGGCGAGGCTGATGCCTTGAAGTGTGGCGTCGCAGTGAGCAGGGATTCTAGTGCACTGGGGAATTCAGAGGCTCCAAAACATTGTGAGTAAATAGAGAAATAATCCCACGTCTGAGTTGCTTCCGAAGAAGGGCTTCGGGCAAATCTACATGACAATCTTTGGAGTTTCAATAGTATTTTTCACAATGCATACAGAAATCAAGCTATCGTTGCCTGTCCTCTGCCCAGTTGGCGGCCAGTGTGACACAGCCACCCGGCTGATAGCACAATCCCAACATGCTCTGAGTGAGCGAAGTCAATGGCATTGGATGGTCATGACCAATCGTCTTGTCGATTCAAAACAGTGGTACATATTTACTGCCCAAGATTTGGTCTTCATTGTGAAAGGATCTCCCATGCAACACCGTGCTCCATAGTCCTATTGCGCACGAGTCGTTGCGCCAGACTGGGTCTGCGATCCTTATCTTTGGTCGCACGTCCCCAACAAAAAAAAAACGGGACATGGATTGCCAGGAGAAGAGCCCGCCCGCTGTTCTCTTCATGTCCAAGCCGGAGCCGGGGTAAGCTGCGCGCGCCGTCTATTGCCGGATTCCCCTAGGCCAAACTCCCAATGCATCGTCGGCCGGTGGCCGAGGCCTACATCCATGTTATAGCAAAACAAAAAGCTCTTTTATACGATGCGATTTGGCGAGGGCGTTCATGCCGAGGCCTGACCGGTCTGGGCCTGCTTCTGGAGATAGTTGTAGCCAACGTAGGCGAGGAAACCACCGAAAACGACAATGGCGTACAGGCTGAGGCTGGTGCCGGCCGGGTCGGCCTTGCCGCTGCCCTGGTTCGAGTTGGCGACAGCGCGCTTAGGGCCATCATCGCCAGGCTATGAGATTGCACATGTTAGCGTCTGGTTCTGCTGTAGCATTGAACCTTGGTCTGCGATTACTCACCATACGCTTCAGCTCTCCCACGAGAAGCTTGTCAAGAGCTTCCCGGGCCTCGTCACTGTGACCGACATCCTCGAAAGCCTCAGTGGCATCCTGGCCAGCGACGTCCAGCATAACCTCCTCGCCACCGCTAATTGCGAATGTTAGCATGTGAATGACCGCCCAGGGATGATTTCTCATAAGTAGACATACGGATGCTCATCGAGGAACTTGGTGCAGTCGTAGACCTTATCGTGGACTACGAGAAACATGTCACTCTTGGTGTTGTGCTCGGCAACATCCTGCATGGTGAACTCCTTGGTCGCGGACATGTTTGCGGTGTTGATTGACGGTCGCGAAGGGGAACTGATCGGTCTGTCGAGAGGAGGGATTTGAGGTTATCGTCGTGCGGGAGGATAGATTGGGAGCGAACAGAGATGAGTGGCTGGAGGGGGAAAGAGAAGCGGAAGAAGAGTTGGTGGTGGAGGAGGAGGAGTAGAAGGAGTAGAAAGAAGTGGCAGAAGGTGGCAGAAGAAAGTCACAGGTCCCCTGCTCTGTTTCTGGAGATGGGCCAGGGATTGGAGTCCACCACGGACTGCGGTAGGTACCTCGCTTTGCGCTACGAATACGCTATGCCGAAGGGTCACAGGGCGTTGAGTGGTCCCAGTTCCGCCCTCCGCTACAACAAAGCCGAAGAGCAGGCCAACAATTGATGGGGAGGATGACAGCAAGGACAAACCTTGGCTGGCCGATGATGCAGTGTACTGCGTAGTGCTCAAAACTGTGCCCCAGAGCCGAACGAACAAGAAAAGGCCCTTGTAGAGTTGCTACAGTACAAAAGGACGCTGCCCTGAGCGATTCATCCCCATCCCATCCCATCCCATCCCAAGCTACTGTACCTATTCCACAGTAGCCACGTCTTTCATCATTCTCGAGCTCCCCAAAGCTCATACTCCGGCTCCTGGTACGATCCGGCCAGCCCAAGTTCCGACCCCATCCACTAGGCGCCGAGGAATCCAGCCAATTGCGCGAGTCGAAATTACCGTCTTCGTCTCATGATTCGCCAGCGGAATTTCCTTTCCTTTACTTGCCCTTGCTAGGTTTCAGGGGGTTTACTGTAAAGTTTTTTGATTGCTGTTCCATGGATTCCACCTGCGATGGAGACGTCCAGTTAATTACAGCAGAAGCAAAAGCCGCTGCCGTTTCCTTAACTAAGAAATGTTCGCGCAGGTCCCTTATGCGATTTATCCGGGGGTGTCTAGGTACGAATACGCCCGCCCTCTATACCGGCCTCTCGGTACCATTCGGAGTAGCACACCGTCATTTCAACGGCGGGTTGCTTTGATATTGGGATCGGACATGGCAGTTCCGGTACACAAGACCATTCATTCCGCTCCGTGCCCGTTTTGCTCGCTTAGTCGTATATCCGCATCTTTCCGTGAGCAACGGCCCACGTCGTTATCTCCAACACCAAGTATCAAAGGGCATCCAGATCCTCCATCTCCCCCGCATCTGACAGCTAACTTACCAGAGATAGAGATATGTAGACTAAAAGCCGGACTTCTTCTCCGTGTCACCGCGGGGTCCTCAGCTGGGAGGAAATTGCCCTTTTGAGACAAGTCAACCGGACGTCCAGATACGTACGTCAATCCTTTGCCAGAGGACGCTCAGTGCTCCCAATGTCTCCCACTCGAGAAAGACTATCCGGACACCATGCCGACTATATTCTCCGATTCCGAGGAACCCAGTTAGGCCCCTCTCGAGCGTTCCATTACCAACGCATTTACCCCGCCTCGCACGGGAAGCGCGGGGACCGTTCGCACATTCGGTGACGGGATGCAATTGTCGCTTCCCCAGAGCCATCGCCGGGGCCGAGGGTTGATCCATATGGGCCCAGTACCGATACCGATTCCCGATTCCCCGAGGAAGTCTTCCCGATGCTCTCCAAACGTTTCCCCTTGTGGCTCACTCTATGTGAGATAACGGTTCTCCTGACCAGTCTCGTGTTAACTATGTACCTATGGCTAGGGGATGCCACCTCCACTGTGTTGAGTCAGGCTTGCCGTGTTGGTGTATACAAGATTGTAAGGAACGCTCACAATGAAGCTAAACTGAACACGATCAAGTCAAGCATGCCTAGGTAAGGACCATCACAGAACATCCAGGCAACCCTAGAATTCGATTATCAAGATAATCGTATCCCTTGTCACAGAGCTTGAAGCACGTGGGTGACGGCCTTCCGGACTCGATACCGATACGTATAGATACATTCTCGTGGCTTGCTCCATGACGTTTGGGGTGAGGCTGCGCAAACAGGAGCCCGCCTATCATATTCATTGCTCGACATTGCTCTCTACGCTCCTCTTCGAGATGCTACGTCTTCCTATCTATCTCCCAAATACGCGCTCTAGCCGGTAAGGAAAACACAATCTATCGCCTCGAGCTGCCACCACCAATGTCCTGGCCCAGCCGGTAGCTCGTCACACGATCCCACTCAATCTTCTGTCTCGTCACAGGCAGCTGTCGCCGCAGGCCCTTGAACGCGCCCTCGCTAAGGCTCACGAAGCCCTTATTCAGCTCCTCCTGGTACTTCCTCTCCGTCGACGAGATCTCCTTGATGACGCCGGCGCCATTGCCGGAGGGGATCGAGCCCGAGACGGGCTTGTTGGTCAGAAGACGCACGTTTCCGTCCTCGTAGTAGTGCACGTCTACCTTGAGAGAGCCCTCGAGGGTTCCGGATGAAGGGTTGAAGATGTAAAGCGATCGCCAGCGTCCATTCCTGCAGAGGGGTCAGCTCAATTTGCGCTTACGCAGTCCTGCCGGCTTACCAAAAGTTGTTGGGGCTGTATTTGTTTCCAACGATAACAACCGCAATCTGTGAGTCCGACTCAATGGGATAGACTCCGTACGCAGCATTGGCAAAGTGCTCGTCGACGTAGGCGCTAAGGCTCTTGAGCGTAGATTTCCTGTCGTTGCTGTCAGCTTATCCCGTCTACCTTGATCAGGCTTGCACCTACACGAGGTCTGTTTGAGGGCCTTCCAGAACATGGCTTTGCACAGCGCTTGCTTTCTATCATTGTATTAGCGCCGTAGTTTGCCTGGCTAGTAGTCCTGAGCCTACCTGCGTCGCGTGGTCGAAGGCGAAGCTAGAGGAGCTCTCGACATCGTAGTATCGGCCGTCTCCGAGCGAGTTATGGGAGCTGATGACAACCTGACCACGTCTACTCAGCATACTTGAATCGTTCGCATCTCGGGACTTGCTGATCACCCACCGGTTGGCTGCTGCCGGGCAGCTTCACCGTAACAAACTGCTCCTCATTGTACTTCTGGAATGCGGGCGCGAGGTCGGAGAGGATGTCGGGGGAGGAAATAGCAAGAGCCTTGATGTCTGCCAGCTTCGCGTTAGTACAGGAGTTTCGAGAGTGGTGACCCGAGTGATAGTACCTGCGATAACGTCAGCGAGCTGGACTCTCTGTTAGCTGATGACATGACGCGGAGCTCGCTGGGAGCGGGGAGAAAGCAGTACCTCGCCTGGAGGAGCGCCCTCAACGAAGGACGAGACGGTCTCGAGCTCCGACATAGTGTGAGAAGTCCGAATGCGGCGCAAAGATGGAGAGGAGAGTAGCGTAAAGTGACGGCGATGTCGAGTTCTGAGGCACGGTCGACCTGTAAGGGGAAGCGCGAGGCGGGGCAAATGCTGGGCGAGCTTGGGTGGGGCATGACGACGGATGGACAGTTCCATACAGTTACATAGTTAGTGGGTACCGGCACAGAGCGCTTGAGCTCGACTCCAGAAAGGTACTATCTTAACTTATTGCTTGCTGTAACTGTACCTTGCCTTATTCAAATTCATCGGATATCAATGCTATTTTTTGAGGTTCTGTCTACAAAGCTCTGGCTCAACTGTTTCACCAAAGATTCTTGAAGCATGAATGCTTGTGAACCATATCCCACAACCGATCTTGCTCAGTCAAACCGGTTCCATCAGCTTCCTCCTCTGCCTCAGCTCCCGACTTAATAGTCCAATACCCGCTTGATATTGTCATAAATTCCTACAAGAGAGCATTAGCGGACGAGCAACCATCAACACAATCCATGAGTACTCACTCGCAACATCCGGAAGATGGAACTTCTCAAAGAGCAGGGGATTATGGATGCTCCATCCCGCAACTCGAGCAACTGGGGCTTCCAGTCGCAGAAAGGTATCCGGGTCTTCCTGGATAGCCGCCGCAACTTCTGCGCCGACGCCCGCATTAACATGGGATTCGTGAACGACCATGACTCTCCCAGTCTTGCGCACGCTCTCAAAAACCGTCTTCTTGTCCCAAGGATACACCGTTCGAAGGTCAATCAGCTCCACTGAGATGCCCAAGTCCTGCTCTGCTTGCTTAATGGCTGCCTGGCAGAGGTACAAAGGCTGGCCATAGGAGATAATGGTAACGTCCTTGCCTTCCTTCAGAACCTCGGCCTTTGATAGGGGGAGTTCATACGCTCCCGTAGGGACTTGCTCGACAGCAGCACGGTAGAGAATCTTTGGCTCCATGAAGATGCAGGGGTCGTTGCTGCGGATGGCCGCCAGGAGGAGGCCCTTAGCTTGGGCCGGAGACCGTGGCATGATGACTCTCAAGCCTGGAATATGGGTAAAGAGGCTTTCGGGTGACTGCGAATGGTAGAGACCGCCGTGGCCGACACCACCGCAAGGCATCCGTACAGTCAAGCCGCCCACGCTCCGGCCACACGCTCCGTCACGATATCTGAACTTGGCCGCCTCGTTCACCAACTGATCAAACGCTGGATAGATATAGTCGGCAAATTGAATCTCGGCAATCGGCCGCATGCCCTCGGCGGCCAGGCCAATACCGAACCCCATGATACCCTGCTCCGTCAGAGGAGTATTGAACACCCTGTCGACACCATGAGTGTCCGCAAGCCTCATGGTGCATCTGAAAACGCCTCCAAAGGCTACATCTTCGCCAAAGACAACAACCGACTCGTCTTCGGCGAGGGCGATTCCCATGGCGTCGTTGATGGCCTGGAACAGGTTCATCTTCTTGGTCGGGCCATTGCGGACTTCCTCCGGGAGCTCTTTGCTACTTAGAGCTGCCTGGGGGCTGTGGGCGAGCAGAGGTGTCGTGGCATAGTCGACGGGGAGGTTTAGCCTGGCGTTGGGCGGATGTGTCGAATAAGACCGTCTTGAAGAGACGGGGAGTCGACCAGTCGAAGTGCTGATGGCCGCTGGCGCCAGCG
>JAAVUK010000663.1:0-34765 GCA_014899095.1 Fusarium buxicola
GCAGCCCAGCAGCCCAGCAGCACCGCAACACAGTAAGCAAGGGGGAAAGAACGGGGAATGGCGAGCAGTCCACGCAGGAGGGGTGGTCCTATCTTAACCGACGGGACGATCAATCAAGCGACTTCAACGCTGGAGCCAGCGCAGCACTGCACCGTCTACATCCAATCTATCCTGCGGCAAGGCAACCACGTCAAGTCAATGAGTGCAATGACGGAGTGACTGACACAAAAACAGAAACACACGCAGATAAACACGCCAATACTATCTCTTACTCGTTCATTGCAGCCGTGATGCTCCGTTCCAGGCTGCACTGATTCATCAGCGGGAATTCGAGCAAGCCCAGCCAAAAGAAGCCAGTGGAGGGGCACCCGCGACGAACAGCATACAACGAGTATCCCCAGTGTCGGCTGCCAGCACCTCTCCCAGTACGGATATCCAGGGATTCCAGTACAAGCCGCGAGCATCAGTTCTCGTCGGCTGCTATGGTATTCGTCAGCAGCCGTCAACGACAACGGATGTTGTCAGCCAGTTCAGAGATGACAGGGGATGGATGCCTGATAGAGAAACAACTGCCACTCGCTACGGCCCGCCTCGCCCAACGCTTCACTGGCCTTCTGTCCATGTTCACAACTCAACTCAACCCGTCACTGTCAAGGACATTTGTTTCTATGCTCGCTTCTTTGCGGTCTTCAATGCTCCTCGGCCTCTCAAATTCGTGCTCCAACGGCTCAACAGCGATGGGAACAACCATGCCAGAAATGAAGAGGTGGGGTGCATTGTGGCAGCTTAGGGGTGGCCAGACAAAGGGCCTGCAGCTTGTCTGGATCTCTGTGCTGTCTGTCTCTCCAAGGAAATGGATGATGGATCCTATCCCGCCCAAGAGCACCAACAAGCAGTGAGCTGGGCAATGGAGCTTCCACCAAGACTCATGACATCGTTGAACTCAAGCTGGGATATTCCTGGCTGAGTCAACGGCCAGAACAGACGTCGGTCGCTCACGCCCTGTCAGCTTCCAATGCCACTGGGCGAAATCTCTGCTATTGACCAAGTCTTGGCCTATCCAGGTGTTGGGAATTATATGGGTACAGCACAAGTTGTCTAACCCTGACAAACGTTGCTTGTCTCACGGCGATTTTCAGCGCCAAAATTTCTCATCCAAAGGACTATCTCCAGCGGTTTCTTCCCAACCAATCCCGCAATCCAAGGACGATACTCGAAGCCCAACTCGGACAATTGATGTCTAGGCACACCTCGTCCTTCATTGAGCATTGCCATGCAAGCTGCTCAGCGACTAGTGAAACAGTCGAGATAGACGAAAGAGCCAGCGAGCAATCATCAAACGGCACGGACGAAGTGAGGCGGTTAAGCTGGCTTGGTGTCGATGGCTTAGCGGCTAGGGGGTACTCCGTAGACAGGCCCCAGATCCCAGATCCCAGAGACCCAGCCAGTCTGCCAGTGTTCTCTGTCAGGCTACAGTACCTACGAGACCGCGCCGCCGAGAATGGATCTGATCTGTCGAGCAACCCCAGATAGCGCGCCAAAGGCCCGCACTTGAGCGCCTCGATAGGTTTTCTTGCCGTCTCTCGAGTATTGTTGAGAGTCTTCAAAGCGGGTCTTTTGGTGCTGTCTGGCAGGGAAGTCCTCTCAAGCCTGGCGCCAGCCGCAAGCACTCAGGCCCAACTGTGGAGCTGCTTCCATCGGCCTCGTCCAACGATTCTCTAGAATTTTCCCTCCCCTTCTATGATCCTTCCCCTCTCTCGTGGATTTTTCTGCGCTGGTCCAGCGAATTCTGTCTTTTCAGTCACGATAGGCCAGGTCAACGGGGCCCGAGTTGCTGAAATCCTCACCACACACGCCCTGTCCTGAGAAACCGATTGTACCTACTACGTAGGTCGCTCTGATGGATACTCTCATTTTTACCATCCATGAGGGTTTCAAAGAACTGGGCCCGGAGATACTCCAAGAACGTCTTCTAAAATAAGGCATATATCTTATGGAACGCTTTACACCAAGACCGTGCTAATCTTCATGCTGCCTTCCGTGGCCATCCCAGTCGGAAGACTGGAAGAAGTCCGTGAGAAGCATCAGACAGGGTTATTTGAGACAAGGAGGCCTGTAGCCGGCCCGCCCCCGCGACTTAACCGAGAGTGACAGATTGATTGATGACAACGGCTATTTCGAATTATTGCTATTCAAGCTGCCTACAAAACGAACAGCATAGCCATAGAAGCTTGGCTTGGCTGTAGGCCTTGGCATAGGCTGGTTCAATATTATTCCAAAGGTGTCTGTCTGTCCTCATCTCTTCTTGCAGAGGCTAAGTAAGACAACGATAACGATGCCCCGGCAGCAGGGATACTGTCGTCACTGCTAGGTGCTCTAGTAGTACAGAGCCGGACAAGCCTCCCTGCTATACTAATAAGCTTGTCATCGCGTGGCACCAAAGCTTGGGGCGGTAGTACAAGGTATAATGGAGCGGGATGGCCACGATAGACATGGCCATATCATGGCGAAAACTTGGAGACTCCCCTTCAAATCCATGGAGCGTTGGGCGCCGATATCAAAAGCTTGAGCGATCAAGAAGGGGCGTGCTCACGGCAGCTCGCTGCAAGACGATTGGAGGGGCCGTTGCAATTTCTCCGTTGCCGCCCCGTTACCGGTTTTTGGCGTCTCCATTGATCTACGCCTCCACTGAATGCCGTGTTTAGGCCGCTCCAGTGCTTCTCTAGGGCTCACCTTCGTGCCTAACTGGGCTGTCCTTTGCCCAAGTTGGCTCAAGCTCATGGCTCAGGTATCAATAAGGAACCCAATCGACATCAGCTGGAAGCCAGAATGAACTGAAACGCGGGGTGCACGTGGAAAACAACGAGACAGTGCCGTGGTCTGGTAAACCTGGTTATGGCAGGCCATTGAGTTGTCATGAATCCGGGGTCACATCCACAGCTTGGCGGCGACGGTTGAGGCTCTGTGTCTCTCTGTCATGAGATGTTACATTCACGTCTCGCCACGCCCCCTGCCTTCGTTTCCGTTTTCTGTCCTCATCATAGGGACCAGCAAAGCCCCTCGTGTTTTTACGCCCACATTGATTCATGTTCACGCTTCCAGTCTGAGGGTTGCAAGATACCGAATTCCAAACGAACCCAACTCATCCCAAGGTGTTCTCAGCAACACCCCATCGTCGTCACCCCCAGCTCCTCATGCACACGCCTGATGCCCAATTCCCTACGCCCCCTTCTCGGCTAAGGCAGGTGCCTCACCACGATCTCGATTCTCATAGGTCCAGGTCTTGTCAGGCTCGGAGGGTCTTCGCCCCTCTGTCCAGCCCGGACGTTTGGCCCCGTTTCCGCGATGCTGCTCGGGCGGCGGCAGGATTGAGTAGAGGCGATCCGGGGACGGTCCCGTACAATGGAGACCCTTCCATCAGGTCGTGGCCCATTGTCACGGCATGGACTCGTGCCCAGCATCGTGGCCAGTCCGGGTCAGGGTGAACGGCTTTAGCTCCGTCTCCGGAAGTGAGTTATCTCCACCTTATCCGGCCAGCCTCTTCTACTCACCGTCACTCTTCCGGAAGCTGGTCTCCATCCCTCCGTCTAAATATCGGAGCTCGGTAGTTAGCCGCAAGAACACGAGTTGCCCCCGGTCACTTGAAACCAACCAAAGCAATCGATCGATATGTGTTTCGTTGCTGCCCTCACACCGACTACACTACCCTCGGCATAAACTCGACTCCAATTCTGCCGGTGTGGTCTAATGACCCGAATATATCAAGCGAGCGGCCACTTGCTGGACAGCTTGCGTTCGTGCCGAGGCCGCAGTTTGTGTCATTGCATTGAGGGCGATGGCCAAGGGATCACGGCGACGGAACGACGTCTGCCAACTGTTCTGCCAAGTTGCCGCTGAAGACGAACACGCTGCAGGTTCTCACTCGATCTATACCTGACCAATGGAATCGTTACCATTCCATCCCTCCACGCCCTTTGCCTTACACCCTCCCCCCACCCAGAGTGACTACTGTATTCGAGCTGTACTGCTGATGGTGCGTGCAAGTGTGCGGACAGGACTCTGGCAACCTCACACTCGACTCGTTTTTTGCACATTCACACACCCACTTACCTCCCCGCTGTCTCGGGCTCCGTCTTAGACCAACAGGATTATGAAGATCGAATTTCGGTCAGCTCAGGGTCTTTGATTGGCCTTGTTTCTGCGTCTGGACGACGCGTTGTCACGCTTTGTGCTTCTCAAGATTCCCAAAGCTGTTGCAGCCTACTGCTGTGCTCCTCTCATTCTCCTCCTCCCGCAGGCAAAGATGGGATCGAGTGGACAGATGAAGGCCGTCAATAAACTTCAAGATGGTGTCCAACTGAGCCTGACAGGAACATCCCTGTCCGGGGTTTCTCGGAAGGCTTGCTCTGGCGTTCAGATTGTGGGGGGATAGGCTCGACGTGCATCCAAGGCATTGACGCATCTACAGGGTTGTCAGCCGGCATGAGTGCCACACGCATCTTGACGACTCACTTCACCTCTGTTCTTGTCATTTCTAACAATCGCCGAGGCCTGTCATTTTGCATGCGGCTCTTGCGAACCAGTCTTCGAAGTTCTTGTGCGGGATGGAGGAACGGCAGAGAGACATACGGAAAGCCCTCATCCAATAGCCGAATCGTGAACTTCAAAGGGCTTGCTTTGCCAGGCCTTCAAGCTTCTCCTACTTTCAATGTCGAGTCAGGCTAGTCTTGAGCTACTGTACGCAGCGGTACTAGTCCTGCTCTTCGCTGGATGACAAGCATGCCTGCAACCATCGTGGACATGGACAAACGGGACTGGGTCGATGCTCGAGTCCTACCATTACTGGAGCTTGTGGATTCCAGCTTATATTGACTCTATCCAGTGAACCACGTTTTAGAACCGGAGTAGTTCAGTTTTGTTTGTTGCATGTCGCTGCACGAAATCACAAGTTGCATAGGACCATCCGGAGATCCGTCGAGGCCGGTCACCTTCATTGCCACGGCTACCACCCACCTAGTTCCTCTTAGAAACCCAGCATCTCCTAGCCTGTCATCAAACCAGGGCCCTTTCAGACAGCAAAAACTGACATCGTGTTCCCGGATTCAACCGTTGGAGCTGATAAGGAACGCACAAGCCGCTGAGACGAGCCCAATCCCCCTCTTCTCCTCCACCATCTTTGCACACCGCTCTTTCAAGTCGCCCCTCCCCATCCATCTCGCCTCAAGAAGAGCCTCAACTCCCGAAGTTTTCCTCCACCACCATGACTTGCTGCGGCCATTTCACGCAAGATTAGTCTCCCGTCCGGTATGGAAGTGAGGGAATTCTGGGGGGCAAACACGCGGCCTCACGTGGATAGCATTACATCCTGTAGAGGTCGGTTCAGTGACCGACAAGTCCAGCGAGATGGGTGTCACTACCCAGGTCACCGTGTTCTCGAGCAGGTGGTGATCAACACCATAGCCTCTTCTCTCATGTCTATAGGCCCTTGCTGCATCTCCCATCTACTTGCGGGAATCGGACACCATCTGCGGGTACGGGCAACAACCCAATCGTCTCCTGCACGCTGAACGCTGTGTCTTCCTGTGATCGATGGCTTCTTAAACGCAACACAGCACTAGAACTGTTTGTTTCATTGGCATTCTAGTTGCACCTTCATGTGCTGTGGCTGCCTTGTTACTCAAAATTGGCAATCCTAAAGAGAATTTGTCATGGTCCATGGCCGCGTCAGCCAGTTACCTTTCAGACCGGTGACAAATGTATACCTCATGTACGTTGAGTATCAACACACCCTGATACCTTGGGGACGATGCTCCCTTGGAGCGATTGCGTTACCTCCGATCAAAGCTATGCAAGCCTGGTACTCTCCTCATGCCGTTTGACATTCTCATCATCATGCAAAACATAACGTTGCGCAACGCCCGTGTCCATATCCCCTCATCTAATGTTGTTTATTCCATGATTGACGATTTTGATTTCACTGAGGAGTCGTGACGGCTCAAGTTGTGTTCACCAGATACCACCTCAACCTACCCCAAACAGCATTCATGCTGGAGCGGGTACAAGTCGGCTGCCCGATCAAACCACAATGTCCATGTCCGACACAACAGGCCGGTGATCGGAGACGCGGACCTCGTCATCAAAGCCATTGGCCAGGACGCCAAAGGTCTTCACATGGGCCGTCCGGGGCTCCTGTATGAACAGAAAGTCGATACGAGACGGTGCCCACCCTTCCCCAAAGCTCGTGTACGTGGTGACGTTTCCATAGTGTGCGCTCTCGGGCACCAGGTCGGACACGTCCGACATGCCCGAGCCGGGAGCCGTGATGGCCTTGTAGGCTCTGTCGTCGGGCTCGCTGTTGAAGTCTCCCCCGATGAGGACGGCCGAGGCGGCCTTGTCTCCGGCGGTGCCCCACTCGCGGCCGAACTTGATGAGGAGCTCGGCGCTGTGCTCGCGGGCCTTTTCGCCGATGTGGTCAAAGTGGGTGCTCATGACTACGACGCGCGTCCCCGTGCCTCGGTGCTCGAACTCGCCCATGGTGACGATGCGGTTGAGCACCGCGTCCCATCCGCGCGACGGCTTGTGCGGCGTCTTGCTCAGCCAGCGCGTCTCAAAGCGTACGCACCGCCAAGCGTCGCTGCGGTAAAAGATGGGCGAGAACTCGCCATCGTGCTCCTTGTCGCCGCGGCCACGGCCAATGTGCGCCCAGCCGTCACCGAGGGCCGCCTGGATGTCCTCCACCTGTGAGTACAGACACTCTTGCAGGCAGACGAAGGGGCTCTCGTGGCCGGCGGTGATGAATGCCAGCTGGTTGGTGAGCTTGGGGCAGCGGACGTGCCAGGGCTTCTCGCCGTGGACGGGATGGCGGGTTGCGTAGCGCACGTTGAAGGTGATGATGCGGAGGGGCATCCGCTGGCGAGTAGAGGAGATGTCCATTCTCAGCGATGCGCTGGAGGGGATATCGTGGACCTTGGTCATGGCGGGGTTGTGTTGTCTCGGGTTCCGAGTTGCGTTTGTTGGCTGGCTTATTAAGATGTGATCGTCAGTCAGGCTCCACGATATGTCGGACAAATCTGGGTCTTTTCTTGAAGATTCTTTCACGGTGAGTGTAAAATGAACGAGAGGTCTATGAGTTACAATGAAACCATGGGAGAGTTGAGATGAGCATGGACGTTCATCCAATGAGGTCATCACGTGGCTCGAGAGTTCCTCCACGCTGAGATAGGCATAGGGTGCTTTTACCCCGGATCTGGATGTGTTTGAGAGGAGCGATATACGCGTCATTACTCGTATTCCAACCCATCCCGTGTCGCAAGCTCATGGTTTCAACCTATTAAGGTACCTTGCTGTTTCTATTTCGGCAGAAACCTTAGTACGTACGGAGGTCGATAGAGAACTACCGAACTCGATCTTGAACTTTACGGGGGTGACGAGCTCATCTGCTTGAGTTCCGAAGTGTTGGGCGGCTGTATCGTGTTGGCCATGTTCAAGCAAAAATATGCCCAATTAGTGTAATAGCTAGGATCATCAACCCGGAGGCTTAGCCTTGGATAAACCAGTGATGCATGTGCAATATGTCCTCAAGAGCTCATACTCAACGTTAGCCAAGACTCTTCAAGGAATTGCATATACTACTCTTTTCTCCAATCAGCCTTGATACAGCCCAAGCATCAGATTATAGAGCAAAGCCTTCGCTTCAGATGGGCGCTTTCAGCCGGGGTATATCAGTGCTGTGGGTTGCACCAACACTTCATCCCAGTTGTCCGTCGATCTGAACTCGGTTTTGCACATGTCTGGCACTCACATGTATTGAAACCTTGTAACTAGTTAGGCGTAGCAATGCATTGCTGAGAGAGTCCGCAAACCTCCTATTCACGACCTTACATTTGGCAAACTTCCACTCATGTATGTTAAAGCCCTTCAATACCGACACCTAAAGATACTGACGAAGACTGATTCAGGCCACCGTGGTATTCTGGGAGGTGCCTTCATCTCGAGAAGGAAGAAGCCAATGTTCAATGCCGCGGCCGCGGCTGTGAGCTTGTTGACGAAAGCCCTGGGGATGTTGAGAATTTCCAACCAAAGCAGTCTCCTTTAGTAGCAATTCGAGCCCCTACAAGATATTGATGATGACGCCGAAGATATCTCCCTAACTAGTTCAGGTAGCTTAGACGACCGGGAACTTTTATATTTCATAGAGTATTGGGTTTTAAGAATTGCCCATATTACTATTATGTCCCAACCTACTTTTCCTGATTTCAGCAAGTACTTCTCACATTCCATAAACCCAACCACGCACCAGGGGGGGATGCGACCGGTTCCTCTTCAAATGAGCGCTCACTGCCATCCTTGCCTATCCCTTTTACTCTAGGGCCATTTCAAAATCCCGGTAAGCCGATAACCGTCGCATCTTCCAGCAGCATAGGGCCAGCGTACAAAGAGTCGCCCGCAGACAGCGCAATGATATTATTCATATTTCCTGACTGGACGCAAACCCAACATGTTTGAAGGACGAGATGCACGAGGCTATGCCAGCATTGCTACTTGCAGAGACCTTATGTTACCCTGGGTAAGAATTATGAACACTACTTGATGGCAGTCCCTGAATCCAGCCGTAGCTATCGAGCTGGTTGTTCAAAATCGAAAGATCAGCGGTGCTACCGTGTGAGGGCTCGCAAAATGCATTGGCACAGTAAGACCCTCGTACAACTCCCCCAACGATCAGTGCTGGGAGGCTTTCTATAGAGGGCGTCCGAGGGACCCAACTTGATCAACTAATTTGTATCGAGAACTCTCTTGACTGGCTGAAATGTTGGTTACACGCACTTGGCAACTCGAACTTTTGGGATCTCTTGTCCAATTGTTCCTTGTCGTTATTATTCACAGTGCTAGCGAAATATCTTACTGCAACAAAGAATGTTTCTAAGTGTCCGAAGCCGTTGATGGAGCTCGAGTGACGCCGAGCAAGGCTCAAGCATATACAAAAGGCTTCTCCAAGCAAGTCATCAGGGCAGAGGATGAAGGCGTTGGGCCTGGAATAGTCAGATCTTCCCCGCCGAGTTTCAGCTGCAGCAACTTTCGTATATAAGACGATTGGGAGGTGAAATAAACCTCTGCAGCACCCACTAAGATTGTAAGCTAATGACATTTTGCTACAACGGGATCATGTACCCGTTTACCCAACAGACAGACCAATTCACAGACTCGCCAAGGTTGAACCTCATGGAAGTTGACAGATGAGATAGCAGAGTAAGACAATGTGAAACTCCTTCATGATGATGCGAGAAGTCTCGGAAGCGACGCGACCCTCCGACAAGACGACTGGCACGTAATGGTGCAGTCTAAAGAGCGGGATGGGCCAGAATATCCCTTCTTTATCATTGAGGCTCTCCTCTGCAACAGTCATGGCGCTGCCTCGCAAAAATGGGCCTTTCTGGCGCATAGCCTTGGTGTCTTTGACCAAAACTTCCATGTCCGCATATAAGTGCCCTGCAGAAAGAGCCAGAAGAATAGTCCATGTAGAACGAGAACAAGGCGCCTAAGCATCGGGAACTATTGCTGCTGATCATATTCGGCTTTCTCAAGCCAACAAGTGGATAACACTTCCTTGAGGTTGCAATATTATGGAGACACGTCCGCCTTGAAAATGGGTAAATCGAGGATTAAATGAGCGGCGGCGAGGGTTAGCTTGTTGTTCATGATCAGGGCCGCACCTGTGAGCTTGCTCGTTGAAGAGCGACGCGAAAGAAAACGGGCACCGAGAAATGAATAAAGCGCAAAATCATTGACAAGATTGAAAGAGCGAAATGGAGAGTTGTTGCCAGCCTGGTTGATGGAACATCCCGTCAGGATCAAGCTGCGCCAGGCTTCCTCTGGTTGACCAGCCGTAGTTTGAAGTGACTATACAGACTCAGCTGCGGGACCACATGGCATCCCTTGATCAATTAGATTATCCTACATAGCTGACAACGGTACTTTTGACTAAGCCTTAGAAGGCTAAAGTGATTCCACAATCCTAAAAATACTCTGAGGCAACCAGAGGTTTATCACACAATGAGCTCATACGTACTAACAAAGATTTCCAATAAGGCGCGGGCACTACAACGCGTCATAACACCGTAGGCATCCTATTCAATCCAGGTCTTTCTTTTTGGGTGACATTCATAGCATCCAACGTAAGAATCGATCGGCATCCATCAACTCGAGCGAGTAGCACAAAGGTGAGCCCACTTGGAGCAAATGATTACTTCGGCTGAATGGCCTCGGAGTAAGAGTGGGTCCTCGGTGGAGGGTCTCCGGGACCGAGCCCACAATTGCGGCCCGTGGCCCGGCTCTGGAGGGGCCGTTCCGCGCTGGCTATTGCTTTTAGCGAAACTCTACAGGTAGGGTTACGGTTCGAATCGACGCCGCGAAACGGCACATGCCCGATTCATCTTGACTCTATCCCCCATGGCCAAACTTTAAAGGCCAGCTGCACCTCTACGTCGTAGATTGGGGTGTTATCAGTCCATCCCGAGACGGCTTCGCCATAATGACGATGGACAAGTTTGTATGATATTTTGTCCCAAGTGGCGGGGAGGAGCGCCTCACCATGTTGGCTTAACGCTTTTGGGCCAACTTTTCAGCAACAGAGGGCCGGAACCTCGGGTCTAGACCGAGCCATGGATGGCTTGCAGCTTCGGGCGGGTGGTGTCAAACCAGGAGCGACATTCAGGGAGGGTGATCATGGGATCAGCCACGAGATGGGAACCACAGACCTGGCCAAAGCAGGGTTGGGTTCACAAAAACCTGGGGGAGGCTGGCTGGACTTTGCTCAGAAAGGCATGGGATGAGCCATCCTCTGGCTCGGAGCCGTTGCCACTCCGAGATGGGATGGGAGAATTAGAAATCACAGAGTTTACGAATCCCCTTGTCGATATGGATGGCATTCACGGCACACACACTCCCATCTCGGACGCACGCTGATCACACCCTTTCCTCATTTGGGATACTACCATCCGTATCCGTGCGTACTCGGGATACTCTGTACTCGGTACACACGTAATATTTGGTGATCTTCGTAAGGGTCCATGGAACACGGCAGAATGCCTGTACAGTAGATACCCGTAAGCTCTCAGCCAAAGCAGCCCCAATTAATTGATGACGATAGCGGCTCTTCTTGACTGATCACTTTCCCCCCGCGCTGGGTACTACTTCGCGAGAGGCCCCGTGGCTCAGACGTGCGACCCTCCACTTGACGCCGAGAATTTCCTCTCCTCAGCTTGGGAGCCCCTCCGTCTTCTGCCATGCCATGGTCGACATGTCCCGCAACGCCAACTTCCAAGGTCTTGATCGCTCTCTCGAGTCTCGCGTGCTTCGCTGCCGAAGCGTGATGCCCAAACGTGGAGACGTTGCGGATGCGCTACGGGAGGAAGACAAGCTGCAAGGCACCATGCAGGCCCCCTGGGGGCCTCATGTTGATCGATCGTGCAGCGATTCCCCGATCGCAAATCCGAATCATAGCCAGTCCCCAGTGGGTTCAGCATGACTCCCTTGGGGAGCCCACTGGACCATCTGGGCCATGGCCGGGCATGGCCGGTTAGCTGACGAGGCCGAGGGACACAGTCAGATGGTCGCCCTGCGAGTTGGTGATGGTGTCGTCCATGTCTCACCTTTTCTTGTACGGAGGAGCTCCGCGCCACTGCGACGCCCGTACTGTAACAAATGGCTGCTGCCCCAGCATTGCCCATCGCCAACCTCCATGTTCAGGCGAGCAAATGGTATTTTGCACCATCCGTATCTTGCCATCCATCCTCGTTGTCGATCACAGCAGCTGGTGTCTGCTACTACAGTATCCATTTACACTTTTTACTGGCGGCTGCCGCGTTAGTTCTTGGACCCTGCGTCGGTCGACCCTGTTTATCACTGCTACCTACGGACACTCTCATCCCACCCACCCATCCATCCATTGATGTCGGATCCCATTCTCTTCAACCCCAATAGAGCTGACATTGTCAGCCACCAACTCTCCTCAGCTCCCTTATGAACCCGCTAACTTGGCTCAACCCATGACTTCCATTTCCAGCCGGCGACTCCCGCCTAGTTATCCGTCTAGTAAACCGCCGCCATGGACGCGTGGCGTCGTCGCGCGCAGCTCATAGGCTCGTATGCCTTGGAGATGGCGCACATCCCAAGGCGTCGCGAGCTTCACGTGCGAGGGTCAAAACGAGGCACAGGCAGTCCCGCCTGGAGAGCCGATGACCACCATTTCCAGTCATGGTCGAGCCTGGACACTCACAAGGCCCTCGGGGCTTACAAGAATTCCACGATATGACTGGGAGATGGCCTGGATTTGGGGAGATAGCCCTGGCATTGGGGATATGCAGCCCTGCTTCCAAGTGGGCTGCTACACCCCCCTCTTGGCTTTGGCTGGGCTGTGCGGCCTCGTTTTTGACTGCCCGAGTGAGGGGCATCCCTCCACACGGCCGATGTCCCTTCTGCCTGTGTCTCGGAGGCTGTGGAATGTGAGCTCGTGGAGGGCATGGCGACGTTGGGCGTCGTTCCACGCGGCTCGTCGAGTAACTATATAGGTGAGGCGTGGTCGCCGCTCATGTCCGAGCAGTACCAGTTGTGCTAGCCCAACGTTCTTCGTGTTCAGTTTTTCCAAGGACCAAAAGGTAGCCTTCGGTGAATGACTCCGGTCATCCATGGAACAACATCAGGCTTCCGCTTCCTGGCTTGAAACTCCATTTCGTTGCGCCGGCCTAGCCGGTAGGCAGTCCTTTTGCCTGGTTTATACCTGTCTTTTTCAGTCAGCTTGACAAGCTCTTGTGCCGCCACCCGCTTATAAAGAGTCCCTGCATATCATCCCGCGGGCCTCGTAATACTTATATCCACATATCACTGGCTCGACACGCGTATCCATCATGCCGACCGAACTTGAGATGCGGTCTCGTCGAGACTCGTGGCCACCGACTCAGATGCGCCTCAGGCCTACGGTTTCAACCAAAGACGACCCACTCCCGTCTCTGGATGATATCGACAATGATCCGCTTACCTACTTCCTCACACCGGCGCCGTATATCGACGATGATGATCTGGACGACATGATGATGGACTTTGACGCAGGCATCGAGGACTACAGTCAACCTCGTCCTTTCGTCCGCAGCGTGAGCCCATCTACGCTTGACGGCCTTCGCAAGCCCGGTCTCCGTCCCATCTCACCAGATACAAGCTCTGAGATTTCAACATCCAACAACGAGGACGAAGACGACGATGAGGAGGACTATATCAGCTTCTCACCCCACAAGCATGGTCTAATCTCTCTTCGGGACATCTTCGCCAACAGTCGTTCCCCAGTCCGCCCCAAGAGTCCCGCATTCAACCAGTCCGCCAACAACGCACTCCTCTCACCGGCCTCATTCCCTAGCCCGCAACTCCGCGGTAGAGCCCGGGGCCGCGGACGTCATGGGGCCACGGCGCGGAGCGTTTCGGCCTGGCGGCGACCGGGACAGCTGTGGCGGGAGCCGAGTCCTGATGTTTGGTCCATCGAGGAGGAGACCGAGGAGGAGCTTATGAGTGATGTGGGGAGCAGCGTTGCGGCGCGAAGCGATATCGATGACGATGATGAAGTTGAGGGGGAGAAGCGTAAGGGAAAGAGGGCTTCCAAGACCAAGAAGAAGGTTCGCTTTATGCTCCCAGCAAAGGAGGACTAAGGTGTCGGTCGTTTGTGAGTGATGGGGGGGCTTTGCATAACTCGGTGTTACGGTGTTGCATCTCTTTTCTTTTTTCCTCTCTTTTTTCTTTCTCTCCTCTGCATATTTTATCCGGCTGCATTTGCATAGGCGGCGTTTGAGGGGACACTGCATCATCTGAGACAGATCGAAGTAATGGCTGGTCCATGGGAGGATATAGTTTGGTTGGCATACTGTTTTTGATGGAGACTTGAAGTTGGGGTACACGGCGGGCACATATATTGTTACATTTCTTTCGAGCAATCCGTTTCTGATACCTACTTGAACTTGGAGGATATGGTAACCTGGTGGACATGTATTAATATTCACTTGGACATTTACGCTTCCTCTTCACTCTCAGTTGATGTTACTGATACCTAACAGGCTCTACGCCTGATCGTATATGTGCTGTACTGTTGGAATCCTACATCAACCACCTCTCCATGGGTCTTTTTCTTGAGGAACAAAGTGGCTGCAGGGTAAGTCGCTTGTCACGGTGCTCCCGAGGTAAAAACCCAGGGTACTGAGCACAACACATTCTAGAACAGAAAGCTTAACCGGCTCTGAAACACTAAATTGTTCATGGAAGCTGAAAAGTATCTGTCAGATATGCGGGACACGAGCGTTGAGACCCTCGGTAGGCAATGCCGGCGCCACAATTCCAGCGAGTTCCAAGCGATCTGAAACCCGGGCGATGGTGGTGGCTGTTTGCTGCGGGTCAGACAAAGAGCGGTATCTGTATATAAATCTGGCATGTCAACCTCGTATGGTCAGATTTGAGACCCAGAAGCAATATCCATGCTGCGAATTTTGACTGGTTGAAGGGGAGCGAACCACGAAAAATGATGCATGGTTGTCCGTGGGTTGGGTCCATGGATGGATGCCCAACATGCTGGCTTACTGCGAGCCAACTGTCAATGCGAGGATGCGTACTCACAAGAGCCCACACCTGGTATCTATTCGCAAAAGGCTCGACTTTTTTTTTTGCATCAAATTGCTGGCTGAAACGAGCATGGCTGCAGGCAAAGCGCCCGCTCCTTGCTTTTAGGCGGTTTGCGTCAGCAACGAAAACAAGGACGGGACGGAGCATCAAGGCAACTTCCGAAGGAGACGCTATTGCTATTGGCTGTTTGGTTGAAGACGCGAGGGTTACCCATGTCCATGTCCATGTTGTGTTATTGTTGTTATTACTGCTCAACTCGTCGGTAAATGTCCAGGGCTATCTCACAGCGTCCAGGCAGTCATGCGAATAGAGTGATAAAGGAACGGAAGGAAAGCAAAAGAAAAGAAGAACCTTTAGTGTCGAAAGACGATGCAAGAAATTGAGACTATTAAAACGAGGTTTACTGTCGATCTCGTCGGGGATCTATCGAGGTTCGCAGCGGGTTGGAGAAAATTGGCCGAGATACGGAGATCGGGACCGCCCAGGCTCGGGAGGGCTGATTGGGCTTGAAGCACCTGATTGCTGCGGTCAGCCTGGCCTATCACGCTGAAGCCACCCGCTTGAACCCGGTTAAAACCCACTGGAGCTTCGGCACGACAGACCCAGTGAGGCCCTGCGAGAGCCCCTGTCGAAACGGCGCCATAGGTGACCCTTCAGCGCCTCTGATAGGCGAGGTGTGGACGATTGCCATTGGTCATTTCAGCTGCGCATGTGTTGTTTACCATCTGAGCTTCAACAGTGGGTCTCTCATTTGGTTACTGGGACACCCAACAACCAAGTTTCGACGACGCAACCTCCAAGTTTCTCCTCAAAGACGTCCAGTCTCACAACGCGGATGGGACAGCAGAGTTCTCGCTTTTGGGGTGCCCTCCGCTTTCTGACTCTCCAGGCCATTCTAACTTTCCTTTAATCTCCATTTCCATTCGTCCATTCATTCACTCACTCGTCCTTTGCGCTGTTGCATGTGCAGTTCAACTGCTGCTCCGTCCATGCCGCTTCGTATTCAAAGCTTGTCGTAAACTTTGCCGGGCCTTCCGACTCCGAACGGCACAATACACCGCAACGCATCATCGACGGCTTCAAAATTACGCTGGCGCGACGAACGACGATAGAGAGGAACTTTGCATGCGCCCAAACTGAGTAGCACAGCGTCTCCTTGAACAAACGCTCAGCATGTTACGAAGCTCAAGGTATGCCCGAGTTATATGCTCCTCCCTCATGCGCATCATGTTACATCCCCGCCGCAATCGCACCATGGGCTCACCAATGTCAATCACTAGGTAGCCGAGACCATGTCATCATCAAACCCTTCCTCAACAGAGGAACCTTTACCAGACACCGAGACTCCTCAAAAGCCTCCGGCCTCCTCCCAGGATGATGATTCAAAGGCGACAGCCAAGTCGGCACCGGCCGCTGATCGCACTCGGCCGCGAGCCAAGTCCACGAAACTAGAGCCGACTCTCCTTCACGACTTCCTCCTGGGCCGCCCTACGGCCGCGCGACAAGCCGCCGAGCGCCAAAGGAGAATGAGTCTGGAAGCCGTCAAAGCCGAGCTGCGCCATGAGATGAAGCAGTCCCAGGTGAAGCGCATCCAGCCACCGGGTGGTGTTAAGGATCGCGTCAAGAAATGGCAAAAAACCAACGCTGCCGCCATGGTCGAAGGAGACCCAGACGATGCGGCAACAGAGCCCACAGACATCGCCTTCAAGGAGGACGAAGACCTTAAGAGTGTAACAGAAGAGGATCGGGTTCGCATCAAGATGAAGAAGAAGCCCAGGCGACCTGAAAACAAGACGAAGGAAAGCCTAGGCACGCAGGAGGAAAAGACCCCGGACCCGACGCCAACGAAACCACCCCCGAAGAAACGAGTCATCAGCGACGAACATTGGCGCAAGAATCGAAAGAATCTGCCCAAGAAGGCTTCACCCAACAAATTCTTCACTCCCGCTCCACTTCCCAAGGACTTTGTCATGCGCAACGCCGCCAACCCGTCGGTCTCTAACAAAGTCAAGTCGTGGGCGGAAAAGGTCGAGGTCCCGGACATACCACCCCCGCGAAGCCACCGGTCTTCCAAGTCGGTCGGATCGAAGCCGTGGATAGACGATACCGACAGCGAAGTCTTTAGCGACATGGGAGAGACAATTAGCGAGATGACACCGAGCTATGCCAACAGTAGCCGAGTGACTGCCCGTCGACCGGCCAAGTCTGCGTCAGGGGCAGATGATGGCATCCGAGTAACGCCCATAAGAAGGAAGAAACGTGACGACGACGGCATCCGAGTAAGCGCCATTAAGTCGCCTCTGACCGACGACGATGGAATTCGGGTGAGGCCCATGAGCGACATCTCGTCAAACGCTGGAACCTCAAAACCTGGATCGATACGAACTGCCAGATTACGGCTCAAATCCGCCCCTAACTCTCGGCGGCCTAGCATGAATTCCGACAGACAGGAGGTGAAGAAGCAGATGTCAGACGTGTCCAAGATCCAGGTGATGGAGGATCCGTCTGAAGCGTCAACCAGGGTTATTGAAGTAATCGAGGACGAATCCGATCTATCCAAGACAACTAGACCGATTGAAGTCTTAGAGGAGGACTCGACACTGGACACTCCAATTAAGCGCCGCAGTGCCTCGGGGAACAAGACCAGACCTCGGCCCAAGAGTTATCATCCAGGCACAACGAAATACAAGGACAAAGAATCGTGGGTGCCAGAAGATGACTCGACCTTGGAGTCTTCTCAACTAGATACATCCGACTTGTCTTCGAGCCTTCTGGCCAAGTCTATCGCCGACATTCCCGGAGATATTCCTTGGGGAAATTCTGCCTTTACCGAGCTGGATCTCCCTCTACGCGCACGCGGAGGGCCCCTCCGCAGTCGACCTAAACGCCCGGCGCGCCCAAAGGTCGAGAGAAACACCAGCTTCAAAGCAGTCCCAAAGGTCTTCAAGAAGGTCATGGAGGAGGGTAAGAAGATGATTCACGATATGAACGAACCTCCGCGACAGGCCGTACCAAACAATCCTCCAAGCATTGAAAAGTGGCTCAACAACACCGTCGATCCATTTGTTGACGAACCAAAAACGGAGCCAGCAACGACACCTCAGGAGGATGTACCAGACAAGCCATCTTCTCCTGAGACTACCAAGAGCCGTCGAAGATCATCACACGCCGAGAAACGAAGGGAATCATCTTCGAAGATGAGCAAGCCAGACACAGCAGACAAGACTGCATCAAGTGAACATTTGGCACCTGGTCCTGAGCCAGCGCAAGAGCTGGTCAAGGAAGAGCCTCAGCCGGAGCCAAAGCCAGAACCTGCGAAGGTGCCATCACCGGAGCCTGAGCCGCAGAAGGAAGTAAACCCCGAATCGGAAGCAGGGCCAGAACCTGTAAAAGAACCATCACCAGAGCCGCAGCCGAAAGGAAAACCGAAGCGACAAGCAACAAAACCACCAACAAAGACTCCAGGTGGCCCTGGCCTGAAGAGAAGTCGAGCAACAAGGACCACGTCGTCGCCTGTCAAGTCGGGATCGAAGTTTCATCTCTTGGGGATGTTGAAAGAAGCCTTCCAAGGCGAGTCAGGCAACCAACTTCCCAAACCAAAGACCTACCAAAGTCAAGAAGAGCGCCATTACGATGATGATCCAGAATCCGTGTACACCGATTCCCGATACAACGATTCTCGATACAATGACTCTCGCTATGACGACTCTCGCTATGAAGATTCACGATACGACGATGAAGTGACCTATGACGATGCGACGGAGAACTGGACAGAGTCAGACCTATCGAAGACCCAGAAATCGAGAGGCTCCAGGTCCGTATCTCCTGAAGAAGAGGATAAACGGCCTCATGAACGAGATGACCGAATGGAGTTGCCGTCAGCTCGAATGGCAGGTCCCCGAACTCGACCGCCAACCACTGGACAGTACGAGCTGTCGACCATTCTTTCCGAGGAGAACTCTAGTGCTGTTGAATCGGACCTCACCTCTGATGTTTCCCAGTCTACCCTTACCCAGTCCACGGTCCTCACAAGAGGGAGCTCACGTTCGAAGTCTAAACCCCAGGGCTCTGGCCTCAAGCGGCGACTCACTCGCCACTCCGATCTGGTCTCAGTTCTTTCATTGCCCGATGACAACAATATTCCACATGGAATTAAGAGCAACCGATCACGACCCAGTATTCGCAAGAGCCGAGGCGGACCTAACGACGTGACAAATGATGAATTACTCAGAGAATTTGCTGAGGATGAAAGTCTCTATCTTCGAGAACTGAAGACGATGGTCGATGGTGTTATCCCAGTTCTCTTGGCCCAGGTTGTCAACGGTGACAATGCAACCGAGCTCTTTGGCTCTGGCGCTCCAGTTACGAAGGCGGACGCCCTCTCAAAATCAGTAGTCAACATGGGAGTCGCCTTAGAGAAACTTAGGATGGCGCATCGAAAAGCCCCTGTCTCGGATATCCGTCGCTTGGCTTCCTGGGGGCATGGCGTGGTGCCCATCTACCACAAGTACCTGGATGCCTGGAGACTGGGTTTCCAGGATCTCGTTGTCAATCTCGCTCCAGCAGCTGGAACCCCAGAGGATGAGGACTCTTTGATCGGCGCTTTGCCCAGGAACGAGTCTGGCGATATTGTTGATGCCACTGGAGAACGAGTTGATGTGGCCCATCTCTTAAAGAGACCTCTGCTACGAATAAAGCAGGTTGCCAAATTCTTCAAATGTGTCGACTCCATCCTCGGAACCAACGATACTTACGATCTCCTCAGGGACTTTGAGGACCTCCAAGAAAAGGCCCGTCGCCGACATCGAGAAGAAATGGCCAGGTTGACAGACGAAGATGCGATCAATACTGATACTACAAGATCGCGCGACCTCCGAACGCTTGCCCCTATGGAATCTATTTATATTGACTCGTCACGTCAAGTCAGTGCCAAGGACTTCTTCTCTCTTGACTTGGCGCACTCCAATGGCCAGCGACTCGAGTGCCAAGTCGAATTGGTGCACCGAGACACCCTGCACCACCCCGAAGACAAGGGCGACCTCCTAATTCGGGAGAATGGGGTCAAAGGGCGATCATACCTTCTATTCCCACCTGTTCCCATAGAATTGATCTCGGCAAGGACAGGGGATGGCAATTTCGACATGGTGGTTATGATCCGGGGGACACACAATGACAGGCCCTGGCACGAACTGATTACGCTCACGACGGACAATGAAGATCAGATTCTGGATTGGCTCGACATCCTGCCCGTATCTCCCGTCCCACCGAGGGAGCCAGAGCCCAGTGTGATTGGCGATGATGATGAGCCACCTTCAAAACTCAAGATGCAAGACGTGCCGGTGGGTGTACGAGGATCTTCTCGCAAATATTCAACTCGTTCATCTCCACGCTCTTCTCACTCACGCCGATCATCTGCCGCTGAGTCGCCTCCGACCAGCCCAACGACACCAACAACACCGACCAGACGAGCTTTACCCTCCAGATACCGGCCTCGCTCCTCCTCACCGGCTACACCACCTCCCTTCAAGTCACCCGAAAGCCATGACCTACAAAGGACACCGACTCAAAATGACTATCGATACGATGACAGGCAGGCACCCTTACTTGACAACATGCAACCTGATCCCTTGAATATCCGCAAAAGCCCGAGCACCGCATCCTATCGAGAGGACGGCGCACCGCCGCCGCCAGTTCACCGAACTCTAAGTCCCAGTCCCCAACCTACGCCCAAGTCCCAATTTGCCAAACCACCGCCTATCGAACTCCCAAGCAGCAGTCGCGTCAAGCGCCGGACCTCCTCGCCTCTCAAACATGAATACCTGCCTTCAGATGGATCGTCAGTGGCCGGAACCTCCATCACGGGGAGCTACGAGCATACCGAGGACTACTCTGAAACAGAGTCCGATTATGAGTCCTCCGACGATGAAATTGAGAGTGTCGATCTTCCCGAAACCGAACTAGGAGTCAGTATCAGAGAGGAGATCAGAGAGGAGATCATGGAGGATATTCCAGAAGAGCTGTCGGAAGACCTGGTAGGAGAACTACCAAAACCGCCGCCTCTCAATGAGTCTGTCGTGTCCGACTCAGCTTACAGCTTGACACCATCCAATTCTGCATCCCAAGCTGGCCTGCACGGGCCAAAGATTGCACCGGAAGAGAAGGCCCAGCGATTCATCGCTGCCATCTCAAGATGGTCTGACAAGGGCATATGGAAGGACATCTGTGAGGACAACTGCTCCATCATCATCACGCCTGGTTTGATTGAGGCATATGCCATCCACAGCGGAAGTGGACAGGATGACAAGCCCCTGATTGCACTTGATCTTACACCGCTGGTCCTTATCCGCCAGAGCACAGCTGTTGATCTCGAAATCCGCTCCTCTGTCAGGCCAGATTGCCAGCTTGCTAACTCACACGGCGGAGGAAACTTCCGCTTCCGATGCTACAACGGACCGGACTGCTTCAACCTATACATGTCCGTTCACCATGCTCGTCTTAACAACCAAAAGTTCATCCAGCTCGAAAATGAGGCCAGGTTCAAGAGCTTCGGTGAGCGCAAGCCGCCGGCTGAGAACGATGACACGAGCAGTCGGCGACGAAGCTGGTTCGGTCGCAAGAACAGCTACCGAGGTTCAGTTCGCGCACCCGCTCAATCTCACGACGGCGCGAGCAGCACGCCTTCATCTACCCTATCCGCGTCTAGCTTCCTGAAGAGGCTCACCGGAGGAGCAAGCCTGCCGTTCAACTTGGCCCGCTCCTCCATCGACAGGAACAGCCGCTACGGCGCAAGCCTACACACTCCTGGATCCTCATCTTATGGCGGCAACACTCCACGCTCGCCTTCCATCAGTGTTGAAAACAGCGGTAGCGGCCGCGGTCCCGCAAGCTTCGGCACAGAAGACATCAAGATCCGCCTCCACCTCCTCGTCTCAGCCGCGAAGTGGGAGGATTACGGCAACTGCAGACTTTCGATCCGAAAACCCCCGCCAGGTTGGCATCAGGCCCTTCGTGCCGACCACGGTCTGGAGAAGCGAGTCACTGTGGCAACGATCCCGCGCAAGGAAGCAGACCAGCCGATTGTCCTACTGGACGCTGTGCTGGGCAGCGGGTGCTTCACGCCCATGGGCAGCCGCGGCATCGTGTGCGGCGTTTGGGAGGAACTGAGGGACAGCAATGGCATGGTCGGCGTTGTTCCAGCCACGGGTCCTACAGGCGGAAACGTCAAGAAGTGGTGTTTCCAGTGTGCCAGTGTCGCAGAGGCGAGCTGGGTGCTGAGGCTCGTCCACCAAGAAGTCATGACGGTCTGAGCAAACCGTCGCCGACTTTCCATGCTCACTTCTTATTTTTGAAGGAGCTTCTTCGCTCACACTCATTTCTCTTGTACTTGATTACAAGCATGATCATACCGCTGCGCTGTTACGGATTGCCCAGGCTTTCTTGTTCCATCATTCATCTTTCCCATTCAGTTTTGATATCCCTGGTGTTGCCAAGCACACCATTTTCATCTTTCTCCCTTTCGCCACTTATGCGTGGCGAAAACTAGCGATACCACTTGATTTTTTAATTTGATTGCGTATATCAATCTTTTTTTGTTTTGTAAAGGCATCTATCTATACATGGGCGGATGGCGTCTGGATGAAGGAGGGTTGGGACGCCTGGGGGCCGCGACGGGTGTCGGGGCTGTTCTGGGTTCGGGCCTGGGAGTAGTACATTGTCGTTTATCTCAACCACTCAGGAGGAGGCTTGTTACTCTTGGTGTGAACATACGGTAGAGGAGGGTGTAAGTAGAAGAGAGAGATGGGGATGAAGTGTGATATATAGTGGATGAGTGAATACAAACGCTATCCAATAACTGGTCTCTTGGTGATTTGCTTTGCTATTCATAGCCTGATCAAGCCTTCGGTCAGGTAACTCTCCGACACGTTTCCTAACAGCTATCAAGGCTTAGATTGCTTCGGGTTCCATAATTCACGAGAAGTCTTAACCTTGCCGAACTAGTCTATCGGGACAACCAAGCCTCTCGGCATGCCCTGAGAAACTGAGGCTGAGACAAGCAACGGATGATGCAAGTCGCGAAACGCCACACGTTGGAGGCCTTGGGGGGCCATCACATGGCCAAGTGCCGCCAAACAATTGCCGCCAAAGGAACAGCTGGACAATATTACCCAGTCGTAGAAGGTCTCAACCACAGGCTTCAGAGCTAGAGATCATCGTATCATTTCTGTCAGGCCCTCTGCACAGCCACCGTGAGGGGCGCAGACTGGACCCTGGACCCTGGACCCTGGCGACGATCTTTCCCAACACGTCATACCGTTCGTTGTCTAAGGCTGGCTGACAGAAGGAATCAATAAATAAATACCTAAATGAATGTCTTGGTCGTATTTACCACCAAAGAAGAAATACTTGTACTTCTCAACTACATCCAGTGAAGCCAGTTTCTCTTCGCAAACTCCTTATACGCTTACAACAAACCGAGACAACTCCCACTCAGAGGCCGAGACCATGTCTCACTCTCACGATACAAAGCCGCTCTGGCTCATCCAGCCTCGCCTCGACGCAGAAGAATACCGCGATACACTCATCGGCAGCGTCGTCAAATACCCAGACCTTCCTACTGAACGCAGGTGTCCCTATCGCTCCACGAAACTCCCTCGCGAACTTGTCCCAAGCCTCGATCCCAAGCCCGTGCAGGTGCGCAACGTCAAGTTCTGGACCCGGCGCATCAAGGACGCGCGTGTCTCAGCGTCCATCAATGAGATCCTCGAGGGCTTCGGCGAGCGCGCAAAAGAGGACAGCAGCGAGAAGGTGGCGACGGTGGCGAGACTGTGGCATATGGACTCGCCGGGGGAGAAGTTCAAGGAGCTGTTGAAGAACAAGGAATATTTCGAGGAGCTATTTGAGCTGCTGAGGGAGAACGATGACAAAGGGTACTTTATCACTGACATTGTCACTCTTGTCAACCTCGACGTCAGCGAGCAGTCTGGCCGGAGCAAAGGCGGCGGCGGTAGTGCCAAGGTACCCGTGGATCCAAACACGGGCCTGCGCGTTGGCGGCGGTGGCCACGTCTCTGTGGTGCGGGAGGCAGGATACTCGGCGAGTTATGAGGAAGAGACGATTGTGTTCCTGGGCTACCGGCTCGTGCGGCTGGAAAAGGTGGATGGAAAGAGGGCCAAGCTGGGGAGGGTGTTTCTGGGGCAGAAGCATGGGTTCGCCGTGAGGGACGGCATGGACTATTGGCCCGAGATGGTGGAAAAGCCGGTTGAAGGGAACGCAGAGCCCTTCATGGCCGTGGCCACGCCGGCAACCGAGGAGCCGCCTAGGGTTGCGGATCAAGAGGAGGACGAGTGGGATGAGATTGCGAGGGAGCTAGGGTTTGATGTCGAGGTTGTTGGGTGAGTTGGGGGTATTGGATCATGGTACTTAATAGCGTGTTTGGCAAGCGGTATGTGAACAAGAGTAGACACATGATACCTATACTAAATCAGGTCTATATTCTAAAGGGAGGTCACTGAGTAAGCTTTCATCGCCGTCCTTGCAGCAGTAGAGATCGAGCGAAGATATCATTCTCCAGCGTATCGAGTGCTCGTACTCATCTGCATAGTTCTCATCAATGGTGAGGTGGTATAGCCACAACTCCCCTGCGGGCTTGCCTTGCACGGGCTTCACTTGGAACAAATCCCCGCATATACAAGCCCTTTTCAAGTCGAGCTCCTTCGCAATCACAGTCATCACCGTCTTCCACGTCAAACTCTTGAGCCACACCCTGCCGAAGCACAGTTCCCGGAGAGTATCCTTGTGCAAGCGCAACAAGAAAAGTAGATCCTCAGCGGTGCACTCGAATCCTTTAATAGACAGTCTTTTCAGATGTGGCAGCTTGTGCTCTGGCATCATGTCCTTGAGTCGCGCGGGAGCAACCCTTCCATGTCTGTACATCTGCGGAAGCTGAACTATCAGAGTGTGTAGTTCAGCCAGGGGCTCGAGCAGTCTTCGCACAATCCCTTTCTCGAACAGAGCCCTCATTACGGCGTCCTCGTCTCTATAATCGGGGGCCTCCATAACTAACTCTATTCGTCGCAAATGGCGCAGAGGCAAGAAGAGACGATCGAGATGTTGTGGCTCGCGATCAAAGAATTTCCAGTCAAAGGCCCCAGCCCCGAAGCCTTCCAGCTTCACTCCGGCGTCCGCGACAGCGTTGAGTATCATATCCAGCTTCCGGAAGTCCTCCGTGTTGGTGAGCCGCTGGAGGTGGTCTGACTCGAGGCCCATGCCTCGTTGCCATCCCCAGAGGCTCTTGCCGAATACTAGGTCGATACTCTGCATCCGACCAAGTCGAGAGAATATGTTTTTGAACAAGTCCAATTCTTTGCTGTCCCGCTGGAGTCGGCGTTGTTGGTCGTACAAGTCATTATAATACACGGCATAGGGATGGTATGATTCAGAAGGAAGGTCGTTTGGCCTTGAGTGATCAATTGCCCCTGGAGTGAGAGGCTGCCAATACCCATAGTATGCGTCTTCAGTTAGCCTCGGCTTGGTTGTGAGGTCGGTCGTGTAGTAGCGTAAACCGCGCACATGGCGAGCGAGGTTTGACCGAGATATTTCATCCAGGGTCGCCACGTCCTTGTCTTGAAGGCGGAACGACATGTTTTTGTGAGTAAAAGCAGCGGCGACGGAGGAGAACAGCTTGCAAGCCAGTCGAAAGTTGGAGATATCGGCGTTTGGCGTGAGGTTGTCCGGCCGCTTCTTGCTAAAGCCGTTGATTACATGCAGATAGTTTTGGTAATCCTCGCAAGCCTTGAGATGGATAACGGATCCATCATCAGACGAGTCTTCACAAGTGCAATATTCTTCCAGTAGTTCGTTGTCTTTCTCGTTGATGGCCAAGAATGAGCATACGATTGCCCAGACTTCGTTTGGTATAGCCTTCATGGTTTGGAAGTGGCTCGATGGCCAAGGTTAGTGCAGTAGGTTACGAGTTGGGGGAGAGGGGAAGGACGGATTGTCTCTCTCCTTGTCACTTATTATTCTTGTTTTGGCCACTGCTGCATCAGGCAAGTGACAAGGGTCTTGAAACCATTTGCGGAGTAATCATGACGGGTTGGAGATCGATCGTAGGTAGGTAGCAAGATGACTGACTATGTGAATCATTGCATTGCATAGCTTTGAAGAGTGTCTTCAAATGAACCATCTAAAAGTTTGCCCGGTACCCATTTATGCGATAGAGAAGGTAAACTATGAGAGTTTCCACAACTGTATCTTATCATCCCCTATTGATACCCTTTGACTCCACGTATCAAGGTATCGACAGTCGCTGATAGATTTGACTCAGCCACGCTCCCACGCCACCCGACTTACCCTGCGCCACACTGTGACAACTCATCTGACTCTTATTAGCAGCCGACAACCCATCATCATCAGAATCAAGAAACCTCAACATGTTCAAGAGTCCTGTGAAAATATTGTCTATCCGATAAGATCCGGCGAATGGCAACAGATGCTCTAGAGCCGCTCAAAGGCTTGCTTCATCGCGTAAAGGACGCCGTGTCGATCGCCTCGCGAACAAGAAACGGCGAGAACAGCGGGCTTCATATCATCCGCGACCCTGAAAATGCCGAGATCGAGTAATGTCTATTGAGCCGATCTTGACTAATGTAAAACGGCTAACAGCGACAGTATCTTGGCCGTCCATGGCCTTGGGAGCGAAGGCTTCCGCTCGTGGATCACTTGGGATCCTCACTCCAGGTCCAAGTCCAAATCATGGCTCGAGGAACTCCTGGGCAAAGATATCCCGAATGCGCGTATAATGACCTACGGATACATCTCTGAGGGTGTTAACTATCGTTACCTCGTCCGGAACGTCCTCTATGGTCGTGCCCTTGACCTGGTCAAAGAGCTGGGAGCGCAAAGGTCTAGTGACGGAACAACTCGTCGACCGCTCTTCTTCATCGCTCATAGCCTTGGAGGCTGGATTGTTAAGCGCGCACTCATCATATCTAGCGAGGCAATTGATTCGCAGCTCAAAAACATCGAGTTGTCGACGTGTGGTGTCGCCTTCTTCGGCACCTTGTCGCCCGGCCGGCCGTCTTCACCATCACCACTAGCGAATGTCATCAGACGCACGACGTCGGGTTTGGACGATGCCAAGAGCTCACGTATCCCCAGGCGCAGCTCTCGAAGTTCTCAGACTTTCGTGATGCAGCCCCAAGCCAGCGATATGGAGTGGCTGGAGAACCAGATGGAGGCGTTCAAAGCAATCACAGCTAATCTCCCGAGGCTTTCCTTCCATGAAACGAAACAATCAAGTGACGGCTTCATTGTAGACAAGAGACACTCGATGGCCGGCTCTGACGGCGTGCAGATTGGACTAAGTGCAACGCACTCGGATTTGATCAAGTTCGAAGGCAGAGACGCCAACTACAACAAGTTCATCGCCAAGTTCCGCGAAATGGTGGAGAGAGGCCGAACCTCGGGGTTTCTAGAATCGAAGCGCAAGGTCTTTGATCTAGCTGCTGGTAAGCCCCAGCGCTCGGAATATGCCAGTACTTACTGATTTATGATCCAGTCCACCATCTCGAGTACCTTAAATCTGGCTTTAGAATCCCTTACAAGCTGCTCAATGAACCTAGTATAGTCATTCACCGAGAAGAGCTCATCAAAAACCTCGAAACAATCCTGAACCCGCCTACGGAGCCACACAAACTGCACTTCGCTATCGCCAATGTATGGGGTCTCCCTGGGACGGGGAAGACAACATTGGCCAAGTACTTTGCCGAGACGCACAAGGACGACACATCCTTTGTATTTTGGATCTGGGCTGAAAGCTGGGAGACAGTGGTTGCGAGTTATCTCGAGTTTGCCAACACCCTGGTGATACATTACTCCAAGACTGTCCCTCGCAGCAGGGTCGAGAATGACCTCGGGCTGTCTGGAGTCGAGGATATGCTCAAGGTGAAAAGTATCTCGCAGCTGGATACTTCGAGAGTCAAGTCGGTGGTCCGAGCCGTTAAGGACTGGTTAATGCGGCCTGAGAACGACAATTGGTTACTCATTTTCGACAATGTGGAACCCTCTTATGATATCTTTGACTTCATTCCCCTTACCCTGTCGGGACAGATTATTCTGACGTCTCGAGACAGCAACTGTTGCTCTTGGGGTACGAAACTACGTATCGACGCGATGAACGACGAACAAGGCGTCAAGCTGATTGGCAGCGTGGTCGGAGACTTTGCTTTGCAAGAGCCTGATCAAGGTATGTGACGCCTTGCCACGATGAAACCAAGCTAACAGAACCAAGCCGGCGCTGCTCTGAGACTTGTGCAGAAGCTTCAACACCACCCACAGAGCATCGCGATGGCGGCGTCAACCATTCGACAGACTGGCTCAGATATCGTTGAATACGAGCGTAGGATAGACTCGCGCGTGCCACTTGGGCTTTTGGGATCTACCATTGACCAATCCCCTGTCACAAGGACTGTTCTTCGTATTAGCGCCATGCTTTCCTCGTCTATCATCCCCGTTGCTTTGTTCAGCGCAACCTCGCAGTTGAGAGAGGCTCCAGCGAGATTTATGGAAACCGTCACACAGATGAAAGGTGGGCACATGATGTCGGGGAGTCGATTAAACTCATACTGACATCCAAAAGCATTCCAAGACCTGGACCAGCTCAGTGACGTGCTACAGCACTTGCTGGATGAGAACTTCATCCAAGCACCGTCTCCGAGTGAATCAGACCCTTCATCCCAGTCTTCCACCGAGTCATCTTTCTCTTTCGACTACTTCATGCTCAATACAGGACCACGAGACCACGTTCGCGAAACCCTGACAGCATCCGAAAAGGTCGACAATGCATGGCTGGCTTGCAATATCTGCGTGGATGGCATCCGCCAAAAGGAGATTGACTCCAATACTCTCCCGGAAATCCATGACTTTGGGAGGATCATGGGCCCTCACGCCAAGGCCTGCTACGACGACTGGTCCAGCATACTGGAGTCCTTACAAGAGGACGACGACGTAGCGTGGCAGGTCTTGGGAAACGTCTGCATGACACAGGGCGCTGTGGAGCAAGCTATAGGATGCTTCAACCTATCCCTCAGACAAAATACCAACATGGATCCAATCGAGAGGATCCAGACATCACTATCTCTCGCTTCCCTCCTACAACAAGCCGGCCAAGCCCAGCGCAGCCGCGAAGTCCTCTCCAGCATCGACATCAAGCCCGTATCCGACACCCTCGCCTTCCGTGTCGCCATGGCCAAAGCCTCCGCCGCCGCTGCAGAAGGCGAATTCGACCGTGCAGAAGACCAATACGAAACTCTTGAGCACCAACAGGAAGAAGCTCTCGGCCCGACCAACATGGCTACCGTAGCCACCGTCCAAAAGCTCGCCGCGACGCTTGAGCGACTGGGCAAGATGGAGGAAGCTCAGGCGCTATATCGACGTGTTTACATCTCGTACCAGAACCTCCTGGGCCAAGGCCACCCCATGACGCTCGAGGCGCTAGAAGATCTCGCGCATATATCAAAAGAGAGCAATGCCATCGACGATGCAGAGCAGTTGTACGGTCTCGCAGTCGAGATCCGCAGTCGCACGCTCGGGGCGCAGCATCCGAGTACCGCACACGCTATCCAAAGACTCGCCGTCATCGACGACTTGCGCTGCCGCTACGTCAAGGCCCGAGAAAAGTACCAAGCTGCACTGGACATCATGGCCCCAACCCTCGGCCACGCACATCCCCTATACACCACCACGATGGAGAACATGGCCCTCAGCGCGCGATGGCACGGCCATTCCCTCTACGACGAAAGCGACCTCGACGACGAGGAATCCAGTCCTACCGCCACCATCACCCGCTCAACACTATTCACAGACAATTCCAGGGCGTCCGCCCGTCGTGACGCGTTTGAACAGGCCGAGTCGCTGTACCTGGACGTTCTCAAGGTTAAAATCGCGGCGCGCGATCTGTACAATGATGAACAGCTTCTCGCAACGGCATCCAAGCTGCGTGAGATGTACGAGAATGAAGAGTTCTTTGCAGCGGGGATGGGAGGTAAGGTGTGTGAGTTGCTGAGTATGCTGAGAGAGGGACGGCGGGAGAGTGCAGAGGAAGAGTAGCGACCTTGTTTTTGTTGTAGCATTGGACCATGGCATGCTAATTCAGGGCTTGTTGGTGATTTGGGACATGATGGTCGTGATTTTGGGCATTGGTTAGCGTTATACCCAAGCGTAGGAGTTGAGAGTCGCTGTTTTGGGGATCTCATCATGCACATGATCCCTGTATTTTACGCAATCGAGGGTATTTTCGCATGGTACAACAAGAAACTGAGCAGAGCCCTCATAACATAGCATTTCAGTAAGCCAAAACAACTCCATCCAGAACCGACGCTGTGTTATGCGATCGTCACCTCTTCCCACTGCTACCTGCGTATTCAGGTAGGATATTTTGCTATTATTACATGAATAAACCCCATAATCAAAGTGCTCCTTGATGTCATCCAAAGACGCAAGTTTGCGTAAACAAAGAAAGGACCGCCCCATTCTATAGACGCGTAGCGGGTTAACCCAAAAGCGAACTGTCCCAAAACGTGGATACAAGAAATGAAAGGGCGAGTTGAAACCCTGAGGGTATGTTCCCCGTGAAATCAAAGAGTCGTATACTCATGAAGGGTTGGGCTTGGCCTGGACCCTGCCGCTATCAACAATGATCTGCTCGTCAATGCGGGCAGCAAGATCGCCATACTCGAGCCGTTTCCAGGTTTTGATTCGAGCTTCATTGGTATCAACCTCGAAGAGGCGCACGCGGCGATGATAACCACCATAGCCAGCGTAGCCGCCAAAACCAGAGCCGCCGGCATAGCACATCCACATGGCGGGGACCTGGTTCTGCCCTTCGCCTGACAAGGAGAGAGAGCAGTAGTCGTTACAGTGATCGCTAGAGACTTGGTCAGAGATTACTCAGACAGGGGCTGAGATTCAGAACACTTACTGTCCGGCGCTGACCATAACGACACCTTGTTCAACAAGAGCATCACGAAAGCCAGAATTGTAGACAGGGGCAGTGACACCCTCCTTCCATTCGCCGACACGAGGAAGAGTGAAGTTGGCGTACTCGGTTAGGGGAATGTGGATGAAGGAGATATCCATGTGTCGGCCAGTATACTCATCATGGTTCTTCTTGAGACTGGCAGCCGTCTTCTTGAACCACTCGATCTGACTGGGCTTGACCCAGTCGTAACCAGGGAAATTGCGCTCATCAGGCGAGTAGGCGTGGGTGTCGAGGAGATAGATGGTCAGGGCAGAATGGTCCGTGTTGCCGCGAGCCAGGACCTCGACATAGTAGTTGCCGACGCCATCGATGTCGGCGGGTCCGGCAATAGAAAGAGAGTAGGGGAGCGTCTCCATGATGGCCATCTGAGCTTCGCGAGACAGGGTCTTCTCGTCGTCGTGGTTTCCGAAGATGGCGGCATACGGAATTTTTCGTTCAATGAGGAGCGACAAGATTTTGAACATGGCCTGGACTATGTTAGTGATGTGAAGACCGATGTGGAACAGGAACACTGACTGTTGGCGCATCTGGCGCCGTGTCACCGTTGACCTGGTCACCGCTCAAGACGACCAAGTCCGGCTTCTCCTCATCAAGAACCCGGTTGATAAAGTCAAGAGTTCTTGGATCAGCCTCACACTTGCCGCCGTTGTATGAGTCTGGAACAGCCTCGCGACATGTGCCGACGCCGGTGCTAAGATGCAAATCACCGATCTGCATGATTTTGTACCGGCCATCATCCCGAATTCTAGGCTTGGGTTTCTTGAATTCGCGGGGAGGACCTCGGCGCACGGTTAGTTGTACGCAGAGGAGATTGCCACCCGTGTTGAGGAGCAACGGAGTTCCGGTGATGGTCCAGCCGCCTCTCGCTTCCACGGCGTCGTCTCCAAAAAGAACATCGAGCTCTGTCACGGCCTTTTCCGAGTCGCTGGCTTGCTTCTTGGCCGAACGCTTGATCCAAATACCCGCAGGACGGGGTTCCCACAGATCGTCCGACTCCCCCTGGGATTGAGGATGAAGTCTGCCGACTGCAATGTCCACGACAACCCTGTCTTCGTCGGTGAGCTCCTCCTCATGTTTGCGACTGACGAACATGTAGGCTCTGGTGGTCCATGTCCTTCCAAGGTACAGTTCCTTGTCGATGCGGTGCCACTCTTTAGGGTCGAGATCGCATGAAGAGAAAGGATTCGCGCTAGAGCAAGTGGCTATGGTGACATCTGTCACAACAAGGCCCGGATGGTGGGAGGGCATGTAGCCATGGATCGAGTTGGGGAGGACACGATAGTTTCGGTCGAGGAATGCGATGACGAGAAAGGTAAAAATGGCAGCGCCAGCGAGCTGGGCAGCTGTCCGAACCTAGAGACATGGTAAAGTGGTCAGTTGATGGTCTCGAATTGACCGACAATGGTGTCGGGAACCGCACGGAGGAAAAGTAAGGCGTACAATTCGTCGAGTCATGATGTGATAATTGAGAAAGAACGGAGATCAAATCTCGGACGAGAACTGCTCAGTCAAGGTTGAAATGTGTGCTACGAGCCACTTTAAGCAGCGGCAGCCAGGTGAGGACGAACGGAGCGAGCATTCGGGAGCTGTGTCGCAGTTTGGACTATTCGCATCTTCTAAAGGGGTCGGCTGCTATTGCATGGTTCGGAGGGGCCAAGTCGAACAAGAATCTATGAATGGAAGCCTCGGAGATTGGATGCGAGTGTCTGAATGCGAGTGTCTGAATGCGCCCGTGTCGCTCGACTGTGTTTAAGCTATTGTTGTCGCGTCGGTCGTCTTCACGTTGCAAGCCCGCAGTCGCAAGCGTCGATTGATGTTCGATGATGAGGAGGCGATCGACAAAACGTGGAGATTTTAGAGGGCGGAGCCTGAGAGGACGAAGTTGGTTGAGTTTGGCAGCCGGGAGCATGTGCTGTGCTGTGGCGAGCTAGAAAGGAACAGGGCCGGCAAGGAGCGAGAGACGGGGGGAAAATGGCACTTTCCTCTCCCTACCTGGACTTTGGGAAAAACGGCCAGGCCAAGCCAAGAAATCAATCTACGTAGCATTACGATGCTCCGTGTCTCTTTGCCCTGGTCATGAGGGAGTGTGGAGCAGTCGGCTAGAACCCGAGAGTCGGGGATTATCAGATCTACCTTAAGGTTCCGTACGGATACATAGGTAGGTAGCGTACCTACGTAAAGTAGGAGGAGGCTGCTAAAGTTAGGGGATGGCGCTGTCTCTGCAAGTCTGGGGAATATTGTGACTTAGAACAAGCCATGACCCTCTAGTAGGTATACTTGACCCTTGGATTTGAACCTGTCATCACCGCCCGCATTAGATACTAGGTGGATACATTATACAAGAACACCAACTGAATATTTCCCCCAAAAATCCCATCCAACTTGCCCCGACTCTTTCATGAGTGTAGAGACGTGTTTGGCGCACAGGCTGGCTCTGAGGTTGCATTGCCTGGAAGCACTCAAAATGCGGCCACGTGAGGCCCTCAACTTATCATGTGGGCTGCTCGTTTGGGCTCATCGAATACCTGGCAACATGCGTACGGAGTATCTTTGTACCAGGATGAGATTTGTTAACGGAAAGCCCTGTTGCCTAGAGAATTATTACTTGTTGCCTAGAGTTTAGGAATTTGTGGCAAGGCAGCTTAAAATGAGGCTGTTGACGCTGGTTGCATTATCATACAAGCCTGAGGCCAACCAACAACTTCCCGTCCAATGGAGATTCATTGTTCATTCCATCTGGAAGCGGAGACGACGAGCTGAGTGAGCTTTGAGCTCTGTCCCTCGCCTCAGAGGCCTAGGTGGTCCGTGCGCATCTCCCTGCGAACCTGGCAACAAAGAACGTCGCGTCCGCTAAAATCCAACTCATCCATCCAAGCATCATCCCCCCAAACCCGCGTACCTCTCGAACCAAAGATTCCCCCATCAACCTTCCCATCGCCGCTCCATCGCTGCTACGATCGCAATCGCAACCGCAATCGCAATCGCACTTGTTATAAATACCTCATCTCGCAGCGCTCCCATCCCGTCGCGCGCTATGGCCGAGTACTCCTCGCTCAAGGTGCCGGAGCTGAAGAAGCTTCTGGCCGAAAAGAGTCTGCCGCAGACCGGCAACAAAGCAGACCTCATCGCGCGACTCCAGGAGAACGACAAGAAGTCCGAGAATGAAGCGAAGCCCGGTACGTCTGTCGAACCCTAGATCCACGATCAATATGGTTCCTTTCGCGCGCAAAACTCGCCAGATCGAACCCGACCACTAATTTTATCATCCCTAGCCGAGAACAAGGAGGACGAGATCTCTTACAGTGACGACGAGGCCCCTGCTGAGCCTGCTGAGTCTTCCGCTGCTGCTCCTGCTGTTGCTACGCCTGCGCCTGCGCCTGCGCCCGAGCCCGCCGCCGAGGCGCCTGCCTCGGAGGAAGCTCCTATCGCAACCGAGGAGACGGAGGAGCCCGCAGCGGAGAAACCTGCCGAGTCGGAGGCGGCACCCGCTGAGCCTGAACAGTCCTATGCCATGGGTCTCTCGTCTACCGCTGTCGATGACGAAGCCAAGAAGCGCGCTGATCGCGCTAAACGGTTTGGTCTAGAGGAGGATGAAGATGCGATCAAGCGAACTGACCGGGCGAAGCGATTCGGTCTGGATGAGAAGGAGATCGCTTCCACTCTTGACTCGGCGCTTCCGGAGCGGTCCCGAAAGCGAGGCCGGGACCGTGGTGAAGGCGAGGGAAACCGTCCTGGCAAGCGACAGAGCCTTGACCGGAGGGGCGGCGGCCGACGGCGGGGCCGTGGTGGCCGCGATGGCCCTGGAAGAGATGGCCTGCGAAGAGATGGCCCGGCAACTCGGGGCAGCATTCTCACCGACGCGAGCGAGCAGGCCAAGGCAGAGAAGCGCGCTGCTAGGTTCGCCGGGAACTAGTAATTCTTCGCGCGAGCATACATCGATGCCGATATAACTTCTTGCCGACAGGAAAGGGACTCGGGCGGGCTGGGACAGGGCAGATCAGATTACGTGAATGGACTTTTGAGTTGTACAACACTTTTGTTTCGTTTTCAAGCGCAGAGTATCAAGGGTAAATG